>CAJNJA010062753.1:0-16597 GCA_905231915.1 Symbiodinium necroappetens
TACTACTACTACTACTAGTAGCATCACATTAGGAAACGACAGGCCATGTGACTGGATTGGAGTCAAGTTCAACTTAACCCAACGTGTTTCCCTCGCATGTCCTCGATAGAACGAAGTCAAAAGCATCCTCCCGAAAATGTACATCCGAGAGTTCATACTGCAAATCGCCGAATGCCACAGCTCCCGATCCAATCTAGGACTCTGCTGTTTTCTGCGAGATTCTCCAACCAAAGTGTCAGCTCTGACGCCGTTTGCCGCTCGGGCTTGTGATGAGAGCTGGCAGCGCGTGGTGCGGCCGGGCCGACGAGTGCTCTTCGAGAGATATTATACAGGAAAAAGTTGCTGTTCGAGAGCCCTCGCGCTCCAAAGTCCAGCACCTGGCGCCTTGCGCATTTGCACCTTGCCAGGACATAAAACCTGCCTGAAAATCAAGGGGGAATGACGAAGCGTTCCCCCCTTTACTACAAAAAGTTGTTGACAACCTGCTGCTAAAAATTCACTCGGGAGCAGAAAATGAGGGGCGCTCAAAGGCCAACCCTCTGGGGCTAGGGCCTACGGAGGTTTCTCACCGCCGTCAGCTCCTGCAGCAAACGGGCCTTGCAACCGTCGCTACAGCGCCCGGCAGCCATCCGCATCATCTCCGAGAAGCTCATGGACTGAATGACCTGGCTCAAGCTGTCAGAACACGTTCACAAGCCTTCCCCGAGCAGCGACACACCGCGGCACCTTCCGCAGGTTGCAAAGCAGCCGAGCTTTCTGCTTTGTTGGCGCTGCGGGCGGTGTCAGCCCTGCCTGCACCTCCAGCACCTGGGTGAAAAAGACTCCCATCAGGACAGCAGGTCAGCTTCAATACTCTTCGCCCAGGCGCTGCAAGCAGGAAGCCCACATCTTCGAGGCCATCCTGAAGCGCTCTCTCCCGTGCGAGGACGGCAAGGAGGCCGAAGAACTCCTCCTTTCCCAAGGTCTTGCTGAATTCGCGCTGGCGCTTATCGGGTGAGACGGGGTGATGGGGCCAGTGGCAGTTACCGCACGCCTGGCCCTTCCGACACCCAAGGCCCCGTGCGAATTGAATACATGGCTTCGCACACAAAGTGGGATGCCCCACACTGCCACGACTCCGGCTTGGTGCGGGCGCTTCCGCTGGCTCTGAGTTCGCGACGTGACCGCCTTGCAGGCGGCGCAGATGCTGCTTGGCCACTTCGTAGTCTGTCAGGTCTGGGCTGGCGATGGAAGCCCAGCAGCGGCTGGGGGAGGCGCTCCGCACCCTCCCCGCACGACCCTGCGCATCTGATCCACCCGTCTTCTCGATGTCAATAAACGTGAAACGGTAGGAGAGCTTCGACATGGTGACCGCACGGACGCTACCGTGTACCCTGCCTCACGCCTCTCGAGCTTCAGCAGTTCTCGGTGCACGTGTTCTATGCAAGTAGCCTCCTACTCCTCCCAATACTCCTACATCTTCTAGCTCTCCCTCACGTTCGCACAGCCGTCTGCCACTGCTACTTCTTCGGCTCTGGCTCCGCTAATTACCACTGCTACCACCGCTACTCGGCTACTCGTATTGTCACCACGGTCTGTTTCGTCTGTACGGTGCTCCTTCGGTACTTCGGTACCCAGGAGGCTCACGGCATTTCCCCACTCGGGCCCGCACAATGCAAAGTTGGCGAGGCGATCTTCCAGGTTCAGGCACACACACGAGGCGTCCTGTGCTCAGAGGTCAGGGGTTCAAGGAGTAGAACTGTAGTAGTTAAGCCTTGAGAGCACTGCTTGTAGGAGCTTACTGGTAGGAGGAAATCTTCAAGCCTCACGCCACATCAGCCGGCCTCCATGGCTGGCCGCCAACCACGCATCTCCGAGGAGCACCAGGACAAACGGCCCCTCGAAGAGTGTGCTACTCCAGGGTCGAATCAGTTGAGACTCCCAACAACTCCGGCTTAGGAGAGGGGCTCCTCTGGGGCTTCTTGAGAAGCTTTCTTCGAGCAAGGGCACCACATCTTCGTGTCAACCATGAGAGTAAGTTCGACAGCCGGCATTCGGTTCTTAGCGTGTGTGCAGATGGCAAGTGACTTCGTTCGTGACAGAGGATGAACAACTGACACGGCTACAACAGCAGCATCACTTGCTGAAGCTCTTGCTCTTCCAAAAGGAACCCGACTTGAAGTGTCACTTTCCAAATTCCGGCACCGAATGCCCAACCCTTTCACCACTCCGAAGAAGATGCCTCAAACGCTCGAGAGCCCGTTCAAAGACAACCGGCCGGGCGCCGGGCGCGCTCCCTTCCTCCGTTCTTTTCCGACGGTCCGGCCCTACAGGCCCATCGGTCTGAGCCTCGCCACAAAAGCAGGAAGAATCGAGAAGCCAATAAAATCAAATCTGGAAAGAGCTTATTACACACCAACTGCACTGGTAGCAGAATCACAAGCTTCCGGTGTGCACGATGTTAAACACCCTTCGGAAGCGACCTTTCACCCACAACAAGGGGAAGGAAGGGACGCCACCGCGAGTTCTCTGGAGCCCTGGTATGACTCACCAGCTCCCAAGAAGCACCTCCAAAAATCTGGCAAGCCTCTGTGTAAGGGCTAAGCTCCCGGCAGTGTCTGGCTCAGCTTCTTGCTCTTCAGCAACGTGCTGCTTGCCCTGCGCAAATCCAACAGCCACAACCTACACTCTTCTTGGAATTCACATGGCCTACTCTGCAGGCTTGGGTCTGAGAAAGTAAAGCTTTCCGTTTCATCTGGGAGTTTTGAAGCCGTCTGAAGCCCTTCAAAAATCTGGAAAGCCTCGCTGAGGTCCTATAAATCATAAAGCCGTAGAAAGCCCAAAAACAACACACAGAGCCGCCTTGGCCCAAACCTTTCCCAAGGTGACGCCTCGTTGACCTTCATGTTCAGGCCGAGGCCTTTCTTGCCGCCCTTCTTGCCACCTGGTTTTAGGATGCTTGAGAGTTTATAGGGCCTTTACAATAATCGATTTGGGGTTGAGGTGCTACGGCGTTGCAGATTCAGGGATCAGGGTCTTCTTTTTTTCGGGCTTTAGGGTTCAGGGTTAAGCCTTGACTCCGGCAAAGGGTCTTGCAAGTGTCTGAAGCCCGGCTTCTGGCAAAATTTTCTGTAGGCTTGGGCAGACAGGGTCCCATAAAAAGAGCATCGCAGGCGTCCTGGACTGAGTGGGCCACCACAGCGAGAAGTACAAACAAACCCGTCTGGCGCAAAGAAGTTGCGATTGGCAGTGCCAGTGCTGCGCAGCCATCAGAAAAAAGGCACTTGTAGCGGTGTGCTCTCGTTCAGCAGTTTATCCGATGTAGCTGTAGTGCTTCGAGTCTTCTCCTCCTCCGGTCCTCTGCCTCCTCCTCCTCCTCCTCAACCTCCGCCTCCGTCTCCTCCTCCTACTCCCGCGTCTGCCTTCTCCTCGCATCGCACAATACGTGCGCCGGAGTTAAGTCGATCGAAGTGAAAAGATCTGGGAATCCCCAAGTACACGCTAGGTTTCAAGGGGCTGGCCCGATGTGCAAAATCGATACGCAGTGCGACAGTCTCCACAAAAACTGAAGCCCTAGAGCAACGAAGCTCAGCAACTTGCAACCCACACAAACAAATATTCCCCGTGTAGACGCTCGATTTGAGAAGCACCTGCCTGATACCTGGCACACTTCTCGACAGGTGACAAAAGCAGCCAATCCGGATGTAGACACTCGGTTCACAAGCTCAAGGGCAAGACAGTGTGAATTTGTGCGCACGTGTGTGCGGAGGTGGAGGTAGGTGTGCGTCTCCAGCCAAACAAAGTGAGACACTCGAAAAACGCAAGCACCAATGGACCAACTCGAGACACAAGTGGCATCACAACATATCCAAGCTCAAGGAAAGACCGCGCACTGTACTGGATGGTTTCATGGTTCTTGCATATGGCCCAGCTGGGTCGAGGTATATGCTTGCATTGAGAATCCCCCACGTTCACACTGCCGTGGGCTGACCGTTCGCATATCTCCAGGCATGGAATCGACATGTGCTTTCAACAGGAATCCCTATGTTCACGCCGCCACGGGCTGACCACTAAGCATGTCTCCAGGCTGGGGTGCATATCTGTTTTCAGTGGGAACACGCAAGGTCACGCCGCTGCGGGTCGACTTTACACAACGCGGGACGACTTAACACACCTACTAGTACGAGTATCACACTCCCCGCTTTGGAAACCCTGAAACATGCTTCTCCGAGCCCAGCACCTCGCGCTGTGGCACAATGGCGGGAACCCCCTCAGCGGCAGCAAAGGCTGCGTTGCTTTGCTCCGCTTTTGTTCAACCATGCTTTGAAGTTTGGGGATTTCGTCTGCTCTCTTTCCGTCTGAGAGTGTGGGTGAATGGCTCCGACAGTCAAAGGGAGCACAAACTCGAGGTCACAAGCATGCGCTGTCATGTCGTGACCGGGACCCATGCCTTCTGCGAACCGTGTAACTTTATATGTTGCGTCATGCCACGGGTCGGCACAAATTGGGAGTACGTGTCGACCGAGCAACGTCTGCATGGTGGCATACTACAAGGTTGTCCATTGAGTATGTTGACTATGAACTGCATTGTAAACATCTGGCTTCGGATGCTGCATTCCTGCCTGTCGTCCTCGTTCGTATGCTGACGATGTTAAAGCATTCTCTCATTTGCAGGCTTGCTTGCAATCTGTGGAGCGGGAGTCTTCCAAGTTCGTCGCCTCGTTTGGCGGTACATGAACACCGACAAATGCTTCACCTCTGGTCAAAGTGGTGTACCTGGTCCGGTCAGTGCTTCCATGTCGCACTCGGATGAGTTCCGGCTGGTTGGCGGAAGCTTTGTTTACAGACTCGCCAAACACGTTTCCGAACTAGAGGTTATAAGCGTTTGCAGAAATGGATGCGGGTGGTTGTTCGTGCTCACCACTTACCTGTATCCTTTCGTCATGGGTGCTTGTGTCTTCTGCGCAGTTTACTTGGGGCACGGGCACGCATCAATTAGCCACTAATCACTAAACACGAAGGTGTTCTCAACAAGCGTCGTTCTGCGGTTCTTCGTTGCCTCCTTCAGCGCGACCATTGTCAGGTTAGCCCTGGCCTGTGTATCTCGCTATTCGTCTCGCCATCGTTGAACCTGCCGACGGTCTTCTGTTGGTATGGCGTGTGATGTGGTCGACTTCACGTTCTGACGATTTTCGCGTGCTTTTCCACTCGCCTCAAGTCGCGGCTAAAGTTAAAGATGGTCCCATGGCGAGACTACGAAAAGTTGACTCGCTTGCCAGAGTTTCGCGGTTGTGTTGCAGACATGTTTCGTCGTCCGCAACATGAACTTGGTTTGTGGGTTCATCATGTGCGCGAAGACTGGAGAAAGGCGCAGTGGACACGTGTTTCCCGCGATCGTCCAACTTTCAAGGGGACTCAGAGAGGTAGTCTTCGTGATCATACTTTGGCTTATCTCCGTCGTCTTGATCATGATTCGAAGTCCCACTCCGGCGAAACTGTTACGGTTGCGCACGAGGACGCTCATATGCGGGCTTCGGGCGGGCTGGTGACCCTGGACGTTGTCTGCCGACATCGTTACAAAACCAAACAGATCTGTGACTGCAGCAGCTGACCTTGGTTGATCTCTGGCTCACTTTCGTCAATATCTCACCGGTGACGTCTCGCATCCTGGCGACGGGGGCCCTCCTGCAGATCGCGCTCCACATGTTGCTGGTCAGCGCACGATCGCGGGCATTCATGAAAATTTTCACTTTATCAAGGGTGTGGGATTTTCTGTGCCAAAGGCGGTGTGTTCGTCACCGAGGTACGCCACTGCAGACTCAAGATGTCGCGTACCAAGTGCAAGCAGGCCAACTTGCCTCAGCGACAGTGGCTTACAGACCCGAAGTATGCTTCGAACCCGCACACATTACTTGCACTCTTTTTGAACATGGGTCCACATGCAGGGCAACACCGGCTCGCGTGGGATGGCTCAGCTTAAAGATCAGAACCGAATGGTATTGTGAAGTGTTTGCAGTGTGATAAGCAATGGCCTTGCAACGACCGTCACAACATGAAATGTACTCCGCAGTGCCCTAAACGAAAGCGAAGTCGTGTTCGTGCTCCTCCTCGCTGCATTTCTCTTCGTGCAACGGACAAGGATTATGACACCGCAGTTGATGTTTTACTGAGGGCGACTGTTGCGGCTTCTACTGATGTTCATGATGATCCTGTTCCCGCGCAGAACACAGCACATGACCGTCTCAACACTTGTATTGGCGACGGAACATCGCAGAGATTCAGAATTCGGATACGTATGTGTGGCAAGACTTCTTTTGCGCAAGATGGTTTTCGTCAAGCGATTACCGTCTCGAATGAGGTGAATGATTCTTCTATCTTGTCGTCTGCTAGCAGAGTGCCTGCAGATGATTTTGCCTTCCCTGAGCTGTCAGGTTTTCAGTTTGATGACATGGGTTAATCCGCTTCCCTTTTCAGGGCGATTTGGCATCGGCTAAGTTGTCCTCGTAATGACAAACTTCTGCGAATCGTGTAACTTCAGCCAAAGCTACTCTCCTCACACCTCTGAGGCAACCTACTACGGTCCTGCATCTTGCTGGACCGAACAATGTTTGAGAGTATTCCCGAGTGGCGCTGGGGGACATCAGCTCCTGACAACAAAATCTTCGGGGTCGTAGACTCTGCATGTGGTCAATCGTACGACCGAAAAGAAAAGATAAGAAGAGATACAGATTCAGGCTCTGACAATCCTTCTGGAACGTCTTTTGAACTGGCACCTTCCTCAGGGTGACTTTGAAGGTGAATGTCCAAACGCAGAGGTGCATTCACTCAGGAATCATGCACCTGCCTACCTACCCAGCTACCTACATACCCACCCACCCACCCACCTATCCATCTACCTACCGACCTGCCTGCCTACCTACCTACCTACCTACCTACCTACCTACTCTTCTTGAGAATCGCAACGCTCGAATCGCACGGACTTGAATCGCCAGTGCTCAAATCGGGCCACCTCTCGAATCGCACTTTTACGCACACATACGGAACTGTCTACATACCGAGGTGCATACTCACACACGAACCTGAGGACATGCAGGCGCACAAGCGTGCACAACCATATGGCCTCAGACTGATCTTCATCTGCATATACCATGTCCACTGCGGAAGCAGCCTACGCCCCATCCAAGTGACAGGCGATGGGTGCTGTGGAAAATTGGGCCTGGCCTGGGCAGAACGTTGGAACTTCAGGCTGCAGGGTGCGAGATTCGGGAAGTCGGAGCTCTCGAATCCTGCTGCGATCCCCGCCGCCAAGGTGTGACAAAACAGCACAGCTCTCAGCTAGCCTCATCTGAAATTCTGTTGAGAATCACCAAACAGCAACAGCCACTCAGCCCAAACACATGCCACAGACTTTCCTCCGATCTTTTGATGGAGCTCTCATGCACGCTTCAGCTGAGACCGGGCTCCTGCTTCGGGAGATCCCTTCGATTCAGATGCGACCTTTGTGAAAAGCCCCCGTCAAAAGGCGGCGCTCCATTTGGCAGCTCTCCAGTGGCATCTTCGTCGATCGTGAGGCCTGCGCTCGTCGGCTGGCGCTTTCTTGCTCGATCCGAAACTCTGGGACTTCAAGAAGCCCATGATGCCCAGGGCCCGAGGCTGTTGGCAGAAGGGAGACTCGTACAAGGCAGGCACATTCCAGTGCACGGAGCCAACCGTGACGTTTACAGCTCCTAGAGCTTTCCCTTGCAGTGAAACATTATTCCGACAGACACCCGCTAGAACCGAAACATGTGCGAATGGACCATGATGACAATAGAGAGGTGCTGATTGAACTTGAAGCTATGTGTTTATGGAAACATGAACTGCTAAACCCTACAATGCCTACAACCTGATAGAATCGCATGTGATAGCTGTGTGTGAGCCCCGCAAGCTCCTATCAAGCAAAATCGTGGAGGCCTCTAGCTTGGTGCGCCGCCTCCTCCAGCGACGCGATCTGTGCAGCTACCTTTCGGGACTTCGGGCTGAGGTGTTAGGGTGTTAGGGTCGCTGGATGGGTTGGGAGGTTAACCTCCCTTTTTTTCCCTCCTCCCACACCAAAATCCCGCGCACCAAGCTCCTCCGGAGGGGGGGGGAGGTCCCGGCACCATTTTCCATGGAGGACGCTGACGTTCGGTGTTGTAGCTTCTCCCCTACGTTTCTCCATGGCCTGGTAGGGACTTTGAAAATTGTGTTGGGTTTTGCAAGGAATTCTGTCAAGGAAGATTCGGTGCAACCTCGTAGGCCAACAAATCCTCAGCCGCTATCCTCAGTCGCTTCTTGAATGGTTGTGATTCTGGATGGACCCATGAATGTGGAGCTGGATGGTTCGTGGCTAATCATGCCTCAGCAATCTTGCGTACTTCTTCTGTTTTTCAGTCCTCAGCTGGGGAGGGGAGTGAAACTTGTCATCGTCATGGGATCCTCGCTAGGCAAACCGATTCTAGGAAACCCGGAAACCCCACATTTCCCACTCTAATTCAACTCCCGAAACCCCCTTCACCTCCAGAAGCCCCAAAGCTCCAGGCCTCTGCCCGCAGCATTGCCAGCTCCTCCAACATGCTCTGCAGAAGTGTCGAAACCCCTTCCGGGACCTTCGGACCTAAGAGATTCTGAAGAACAACCTATACAGCCTCAAACCAAAGCCCTAACCCCAAGGAAAGGGCTCCTCGACCGAGCTGGCATCTGGGCACTTGATGAGGCGCGCCTGGCCAAGGAGGCGGTGAAGAGCCAAGATTCCCAAGGCCGCAAGCAGAAAACCCAAAGGGGTCAGGGTTTGGGTTTAGGGTCCAACTCCTCGTAGCGACAGATTGACGCAATTACGGTGTAGTGGCGTCGATTTCGATGGCAGCATTCTCAGATTCGAAAGCTGAAGCGTCTTCGGAAGCTTCTTCTTGGACTGACGGTATGCACTCTGTTTGAGCCCAATGCTTGGCTTTAGGGCCGTAGGATTGAAATGTTATGAAAATGTTGGAGGCTCTGGGAAAGAAAGGTCCAGAGCCCAGAGAGAAGCCCCCACAAGTTTGATTCGGACGTAGGATTCGCAGCGACTTAAACCCATCATCCCAGGCTCGAAGCGGGTGGTTTCGTGATCCGGGTACCCGGCCCTCATCACGGCGACCCGTTGCTCGGCATGAGCACGATAGGCAGACAGCCGCAACAACAGATCCTGCTTCGGAGCTTCGGGTCGCAGTGCTAGCAGCCACTCTACTGGTGGCGACGGTCACATCAAACGTCTACTTCTATTTATACCCGCTGCCTCTGCTGTTGCTACTACTGCTCCTGCTGCTGCTGCTGCTGCCGCCACTACTACCAGTGCTGCCAGTATTACTACTGCTACTACTATCACGGCGACGCCACGGCTATGGCTATCGACGACGACGAAGACGACGACGACTACTACTACTACTACTACTACTACTACTACGACGACTAGCTCAATATCGTAATCGTCATCCTCATTGTCATCATCACCATCAAAAATTCATCGTCAGACATGGCCGTCATTGTCATCATAGTCATTAGTTGTCATCGTTGTCATCGCCATGACCACGGTCACGGTGACTCCATGGTCTCAGGTTTGTTGCAGGCTGCAGATCCAGGATTCGGTCTCCCAGAGTGTGATCCTTCCATGCACACCTACGGACTTTGCTGACCATCTCGACGGCTTGGGTGCCGAATCCCGCGCAAAATGTTGAAATCTGGACTCTTGTAGCGGAGTTGGGGCTTGGATTCCATGCCGATGGAAACTTCGACGCAAGCGGAATGGGCTCTGGCATGCAGATTCAACTCCTGCCCCCCACACCCCGAGCTTATGGACTTCATCGTGTAAAAGGAAGAAACAACTCACCACGATCTCTCACTCTCAACGCCAGCCCCCAGAAGGCAAGCCAACACCATGAAATCCTAGTCCAGCCACCAGCCCTCCATGCTCCACCTCTCCTGTTTCGGGTAACCTTCGCACGTGACTCTCTGAGAAGTGGGCGAGGTAGGCGGTCGCTCCTTGGAGGGCACCTAAGGTGCATTCCTGCTTGATATGAAATCTGCTTCTGCCGGTCTATGCTGCTTGCTTCACTAGCATCGAATCATGGTCGTGATTCGTTCGGTGCGCTGTTCTGGCTAGCTGTTCGACTTGTACTCCTGCCTGCTCCTCCTTCTGCTACTGTTACACCTACGACCACCACTACTACTGCTGCTGCTGCTGCTACTACTACGACGACGACGACGACGACGCATATTTCCAGTACTGCCACTGCCATTGCCACTACAGACGTCACTACGACTACCAGCAGCACTAGCACTGGCACCAGCACTGCCAGCGCTGGCACCAGGCACCAGCACCTGCGCTAGCACCCGAGCCTCATCCGACTTTCGCGGCTGTAGTGGGCAGCTCGGCGGCTCAACTTGCTTTTGTGCTGCCTTCGAACCAGGTTTCGAGGGCACCTGGGGCGCTTGCACGTAACGAGGAGGGAATCATGGCCACAAACGTGGTTGCCTTTTCCGAAAACTGCTGTGGCTCAACCCAGCGTCAACCCTCCCCAACAGCAAACGCCAGGCAGGGTGCCTCTGCGCCGCATCCGGCACTTTGACCACTCTCGGCAATGTGAAAGGGCCACCGTGGCTGAAGCGGCGCCCCAAAGCGGCCAGGCGGCTGCGTCAGGCCCACGGCCTCCGTCGACGGACGGTGAAGTCAGGGCTCAGAGAGTTTGCTGTGAATTCAGGCAGACCGAAGCCCTGGCCTCCGATCGGAGAACCAGGCCCTCCCGGGAAGCAGCATCGCGAAAGTGACCATCCCACAGCCCACTCTCCACGTACCTTGCAGAGACCAGTTTGCTCTTTGAAGGTTGTGGTCATTGGGGCTTATCGTCCACGGGCGTCTGGATTTGAAGGTAAGGCCTTGGGACCAGAGTTCAGGGGAGCCGGCTGAATATCCATCCAACGCCGGATGCCTTACCTTGGACCCTATGGCTTTGGCAAGACAGAACTGGTTCCGGAGCCAAGGTGCTTCCAGTGATCCATGCCACCATGGCGAGGAGGTCTGGAGCGTGGGTTTGTGCTAGAAGTGGTGGTGATGATGCTGGTGATGATGATGATGATGATGGTGATGACGAAGACGACAACTGATATTTGTGCTCAAGCTGCCCGCTGCCCTGAAAAAAAAAAAACAGTCTTCATCACGACGAGAAACGTCCTTGCAGTGCAGGGGCGTAGATGCTTCGGAAATCGAGATCGTGGCACTGGGTGATCTACAGGTCTCCAAGGCGGAGAGGCACTTCCCACTCAGCTGCTTGAGCCACTTGCATCGTCGTTGAGCGACCCTTGAAAGTGAATGAGAGGTTCACAGGCATTGCAAGAGACCTGAATGAAATCCAAATTACGCTGGCCTCAAGCTACCGTGGTCCTTGGGCAGGACCCCTAGTATGTGGAAACATGTTGAGACGCTTATACCGAGTTGGTGAGGTGAAATCCGGATCCTTTCTACATCACGGGGCGCTGCGAGGTCTGACTCAGGGCCATCGACACCTATTAAACCATCCTTTCCCAGAAATCATCACCAAGTCTAAACCATCCGAAGTAGCACCTACATTGCTGGAGCTCTTCGGGCTTTCGGGCAAAACCATTGCTTCCTAAAGCGCATCCCGGATGTTGAACGCCGAGCTCCCTCCCTGGGCCCACGCCCCCTTGCCGGCCCAGCAGCCCCGTCGCCCCTCCTCGAGCCAGGGAAGTCGTGGCGGTCGGGTTTCGGCTTGGTTTTGACTACGAAGCCTGGCGGTGAGGATGTAGGCACGCTGCGCGGATGTGCGGATGGATGGACTTAGTTGCCTTCAAAACTGCCTGAGTCGGGTTGGGTTTCGAGACCTCAGCGCTGGGCTCGAGGAGTTCAGCCGCCGTCAGATCCCAAATCACTGAAACGAGAACCCTTGAAAGCAAAGTCGCCAGCCTGCGCCCGGCGAGGCTCCAGGAAGACCTCCTCCGCACCGAGGCCTTTGCCGTCGCTATAGATGTAAAAAGACCTGGCTGCAGAGCTTCTCGGTGCAGAGTCTTCCGGACTCTTCGGTTAAAACGGGGCGGGCCCACACCCTGGCACCGCTGTAGAGCGTCTGGCCTCTCACATCCACGATGTTCACGTAGACCCTGGCCACACAAGCGGTTGCCAAAACTACTCGCAAGTCTTGACCCTTCAGTTTCGCTGTCATCAGCAACATGCGCCACACAACCAAACCAAGATACCGTTGAAAATTAGGTGAAGTGCGGAGACTGAGAACAAGCAGGCAATGATAGCTGATAGCTAAAGTCAGAACTTGGTGATGAGACGGTCACAGTTCTTGTGGCTACATTGATGATGACGGTGTTGATGATGCCTGCTAGTCCATGTGCGGCGCAACTTTCTGCATATCTAAAACAAGTCATGGTTGTTCCTTGAAATGAGCAAAACGCAGACCTTGTCCCAAAACCTGGACAGCCTGAAACCTGCAATCAGCCGAAGTATGCAACAATGTAACCTATACTCAAAACCAGAGGGCTAGTCAAGTCTCGGGCGAGTTGGAGTTTTCACCGTCAGGTGCAGCCCGGCATGGCGACAAAAGGTTTGACGGACATGGAACTGCACAAGCAGCAGGATCAGGGGCAAGACTTGCTCATACTGTTTCCTCAGGCCAAATCCTCCACGCCCACAGGGTTTTCCAAACAACATCTTGGAACTGCTTGTAGCTCCAAGCCACATCCCACGCCACCGAGCTACAAACCACCTGATGACCAGAGCCGGCAACGGGACGCAGGTCCTCCAGTTGTTCTTGAAGGCCTCCGGATGCTCCAGCTCTACATCCGGTTTGATCCAACCAAACCTCAGAAGCATCGAAAGCTGTTGGGCTTCGTTGTATCATTCGCTCTCTGGTGCCAAGCCAGAAGCTGGGTGTCAAGCTTTCGCTTCCACTGAAGCACCTGAGCGCTTAAACTCTGGAAAGAAAGCAGGAACTCGACTTGAATTGAATCACGTGCTCCTCAGGAACTGCACAGTAAACCGTCCGTGTGATCTCAGTCCCAGGCGGAACCTGTGTGCCGGATGTTCCTTGGAACTTCTTCTGTTCAGCACTCAGTATTTGTGATTTGTGTCAATAAACACCAACAGATGCTCTGCGCTTCGTCCAAATTGTCCCGTCCGGGCTTCGCACGCGATCCGATGTCTCGGGCGCCCCTGGCCCGCCCATGGCGCGGCCATAGAATCCCGCTCAGGGCGGGGCTTCCACATAGAGGTCCAGCATTTGTGGTGTGTGGCACTGTGTACAATATTCCACGTTATAATAATTCAATGGGGGAAACTAAAACTGGGCAGGAATGTGAGACTGGCGCTGGGTCGTGTCCAACATCTCCGATCCTAGTCTGCACTCCGATATCTACCTGCCCATGAATCAGGTTGGGGTAAAGCACTCTTGAAGCTTCGAGGGGACGGGCGGGAATCGGAAATCCACTTGCCTCCCTCACATTGAACGCAGGAGATGGGGAATCCGTTTCCCAAAAGCTCCGACAGTGCTACAGCCGCCCACGTTCACAGAAGGACTCAAAACAATTGCCAGCTTCCCTAGTAGCCCGAACGGCTGCAAGAACAGGCGCAGTCCAAGCACACCTTTGTTTGGTTCTTGCATTTCTTACACTTTCTGGAGTTTGAGTTCAAGGCCGAGCCGGTGGCTTCTCGGCCGGTGTTTTCTGGGCAAGGGTTTACGCATTGCCTTAACTCGGATCCTCTCTTGTCGAATCGTCTCCCGCTCGAAACACCCTGATCCCCGGAACCGCCCGAACTTGAAAGCCCTGTGCTGGCATGACCTGGCTCATGCTGACGACTTTTTTCGGTGTTATACGCGGGTGACACGCTTTGCCAAGCTCTTGCTCCGGGGCTCCAAGCGTCGGACAGAGGTCCTTTGAGGTGCAAAGGCAGGAGGTCAGGCCGCTCAGACGGCAAGACACTGGGTTTAGGGTTTAGGGTACTAACATCATTCGATCAAGTCTATGCTGCTATATGGCCTTCGGACACCCCGGGATTCCTGGTCTGTGATTGTACTTGTGTGTGTGTGTGTGCGTATATGTATGCACGTAAGTATGCATGTATGTATGTATGTATGTATGTATGTATGTAAGTATGCACACGAAAATATATAATACATATCCATACATACCAATACATTTACATGTTTGTGCAAAACCCTACATATACATATGCGTACACACACTTCACAAAAACCACCAAATCCACATACGTACAGACACAATCAAACATGCATGCGGACAGCCGTACATGCATGCAATCATACATACATACATACATACATACATACATACATACATACATACATACATACTTCTTCCCACGCCGCAAGAGGGTACTCGCGTTGTCATACATGAAAACATACATATACCTGCCTGCCTTCCTGAATACCTACAGACAGACGGGCAGACAGACAGACCTGGACGTGCATACACATATATGGAGCTGCAGTACATACGCTATCGGCTTTTGCGCTGTTTTGACCTCTACCTTCGGAGCTCCACACTCTGCATTCTCTGGCCTCCGAGCTTACACCAGAAAGCGCAGCCCACCAGACCTGAAAGTCTCTCGACCCCCTCAAAGCTGAAAGCCTGGACACCTGCGAGAGTCTGCAAGCATGAGCCTTACATAGCCCTAAGGCCCTAACAGAACATTCGCCAAGCTCAGCTCTTCTCAGCTCTTCAGGGGTGGCGACCTCAGGCTCCGCAGGTTCCGCAGGCGGCAGCTACAAGTACTCTAAGAGGGGCAGAGGAATCAGCCAGGTGAGAGAAGTCACGTCGTGCGTTGTGAAATCCCCCCCGCACGAATCCCCATCCCGGATCAGCTTCAGGTGAACAAGCACTCTCCCAGGAATTGTTTTGTTTGCTTCCAGCCAAGCCAGGACAAACGCGTGCAGGAGCTTGCGCCCCACAGGACAAACCAACTCTGGGAGGGTCTCCCCACCGAGACCGGCACACCAAAATCACGGAGTCGCCACGCACCTGAGCGGCGGTCTGAGTTTGAGACCCTTCCTGGCAAAGTTGGAAGCCTGGCCGACCTCTCCAAGTCCCAACAGGGGGCTTCTTTGGGTTCCGCAACGGTCAGCAGCCTCGATTCAAAAGCCGCTGGTCGTTGGTGAAACACACCGCTCCGATCATCAAAAAGACCAGGTCCGTGTATAGAACTGAGTGAGAGCATTTGGCCTGCAGGCTTTATAACCAACACGTCCCTCACTATTCTGGCTCACCGATCCACGATCCCACCATTCCAGCACAAACACACAGCTCAGCCCAACCGGAGCACCGACGAAGCAATTGAAAAATACCCACCAAGCAACCAGCACCGAGGAAGGGCCCTCAAAAGCCTGACGCGTCACACAGAAAAAGATGGGGACCCTGCAAAGATCATCTCGATGCCCCGTCGGTTGGCCTTGATCTCGGGCTCCTCCTCCGCAGATGGAGGCTTTACCTCTAGATGTCATGTTCCGATAGCAGCACCACTGCCGAGTGTATGATGACCGGAGCCAGCTTCCCATGCATTTTGTGACAAGTGAAGCCGTCCTTTCCGGGCACTTCCTCTCGGACGTAGGATATCTCCTGTGCCGGCATATGCGTTCCAAGAAGTAGCTAATTACCTGGCAACGGTTCCAAGGCTTGCTCACTTAAGTCCTGCGGATTTGAGGGCGGGTCCTCTGAACCTGCAGCCCGAATCCGTAGGCAGTCGGGCCTCTACTTCGCTGAGCACCATGTTCAGGTGCTGGTCGAAGGCATGCAGCCTGGTACAGTATGGTAGGTTTACTGGGCTTACAAGTCTTTTCATCAGGCGGAAAGTTGCAACACAGACCCTGCTGGAACCTTTCCGGCCGATACTGGGGGGATGCAGTCTCTACGGGAATTGGCCAACACAACGATGAGCGCCAGTGCCTTGACCCGTCTGCTAGATGTGCATGTTCCGGTGTATGACTGGATGGCGTGACGAGGAACCACTAGCACTTCGTTGGCACATTGCGAAAAGCTGGAGTCCCAACAGGCTTTCGGGAGGGCTGCGAAGGTCACGAACGATGCCAACGACTCACACCGACTGCTGCCTCCCTCGGATCTCACGGTCGCCGCGGCACTTGACGAAGATTCGCTCGTCGAGATTTAACCTGGTCAACTTTGTGCCTTTACGGACCAGGTCTGTTGCGGGATGGGGATGGCGGAAGCCGCATAGACACTTGATACAGCAGCAAGACTCTTTGCAAAGTAACCATGTCGTCTGCGCAAGAATATCAGATGCCTGCCCAACCGATGGAACCATCGTCAACCGCAGCACCGGGTGCGGTGCCGAATCATGTCCAGCGGCTCCTCGATGGACGAAAGCCCCTGTGCAGCTTCGGTTCTTTGATGCTTCAATTCTTTGAACCCCTTAAAGCCCCGAAGTTTGGCTCCCAGTGTTCACTGCCTCCGCCATCCTGGGCGGAAGGAGCCTGGGGCTGGGCTGCGGAGTACTTGCAACCAACTCTCGGCCCTAAATCTGGTGCAGGTGGCGTCGCACTGCAGAGTTAGGGGGTCACACGTTGGTATT
>CAJNJA010062764.1:4535-23361 GCA_905231915.1 Symbiodinium necroappetens
CCCACCCACCCACCCACACCCACACACCCACCAAGCCACCCACCCACCCACGCGCAAACTCCGTCGGTAGATGGAGACGCGACCACGCCGCTCTTGGAGGGTTGAGAGGTTCAGGCTGCTATTGGTCTGGCTGCCGTTCGTGCGCGTGTACTCGGAGGCCTGAGACCTCCATCTTTCTGCCTGAGACATCCTGAGACCTCCACTGGCTGCTATTCGTACGATTATTTTCTGAGCAGTCGCTGCTACTGGTGCCCGGAGAGGTTGTGAGAGACCTCCATTTGGTGGCTATTGGTGGAGAAGCTGTTTTTCATCTCTTCTTGTGCCCTTCTATTTGTACCTACTAAGCTGTCCCCTTGGTATGGGCTGCTATCAATCCTTTTTCCTGTCCTCTACGTCCTCTTCTTATGTCCTGCTATTTGGCGGGCGGGCACTGATGGGGGCGGGGAGGTACTCGCAGGTTCTCGTCGGCATCTGCCCTTAAAATCTTAAAAGTCCACGGAGGGCGAAGAACAAACAAATGCGCACACATGTGCATGCACGTGCAAACACGCGTGCACATAACACACCAACAAACAAGATATGAACGAGAAGACGACTTCACCGAGAGCTTTGTCGCGATCTCACCTGGTCCTGCTCCTCCTTCACCCAGGCCTTCGGAATGCAAGCAAACACTTCTCTCCTGCTAGTGATGCCAAATCACTCAATTCGGCACTTGTGTGCTTAACTGCTTATGACCCGGTCGGTAACAGTTTTGACGAACAATCAACCTCCCATGCCTGACGGCGACATGCATCATAAGCCCGTCTGGGTCTGGGCTCCGAGACAGTGCAGCAGAATGAAGAATCAGAGGACTCAAGGACGGGAACTCACTCCGTCTAGTGAGGAAATACTGCGCAATGTTCCCTCCATCTCGCGCTTTTTCTACCGTCGGGCCTTGAAGGCGGAAAAAACCAGTTCGCAGCAACCCCATCCCTCCCTCTGACATCAGGCAGTGCATTGCAGTGCCTTGTGTTCCTCCTCTGGTTCTTGTTTGCTGCCGGCGAAGGCCTCGAAGGTTCTCTCTCGTCCCCAAAATGCGAAGTGCACTAGAATGGAGCAGGCTCTGAGCTATGCTCATTTGCATCCGGTCTGCAGCAAATCTACCGGGCAAGGCTTGTATCCACGTTTTGCACAGGACAAAAGCCATGCCAATGGAATAGTAAATCATAGCTCATAAAGGTGGTAAGGAAAGAAAAAGGCTGTAGCTGTGCGGGAGTTTGACCTGTATGCGCGACCTAAGTACTAAGAACAAGAGGAGTATACTTCGGAGGCAAACAGCTTCGAGCATGCGCCTCATCACACGGCAGGCAATACCAATCACAAGCCCGAACCCCACAGCCTAGAGGGAGTAGGCTTTGGTAATGGGATTTAGGAAGGGGTGGTGGACACTTTCAGGGATGTCTGGTTCTAAATGGGAACTGATGGCTTCAGAGGGGTAAAGGCTGGAGCTTTGGAAAGTTCCGTTGCAGCTTCGGAGTTGGTGTATGAGTTTCGTCGGGCATTCGTCGAGTGCTATAATTGGAGTATTCTCGGACTTTTGGAGATTTCGCAGGCAGTCTTTGCGGATGTTCAAGAGACTGGCAGGGGCCACACAGTTCTGCACGATCCGACAGAGTCGCGGGTGTAGCATCTCTCGGATCCAAACTGATAGAGAAGTGCCACGAGCATGATGGCCCTTGAACACTCCAGAGCACCAAGGTTAACACCTGAATCCTGTTCTGATATAACTTTCATGTCGATGTGGATTAGCGTGCCATTTTCACATGTCGTCAGGCTTGACAGAACTTGCTTTCGAAGATGCCCTGCAGGCGTCACAAACCTCTGGAATACAGAATGATCGAAACACTGCAATTCTGAGTTCCTCCACGCTTCAGCCCAGCACCCGCTCAAAACAAGTTCCTCCGATAGAAATCACTTGGAGATTGCGAGCGAGAGAGCGAGAGCGAGAGTGACAGAGGGAGAGAGCGAGAGGCAGATAGCCATGTTCCACAGTCTCCAAAGTCGTCTATAGCCCCCCTTTCGCCATCCTGTGCCAAGGCAGCGGAGGAACGAAACAGTCACAAAATGCAGCCTGCACACGTGCATGTGAGCCGCAGAGTCCACCCGACAAAGCACTAGAATCGAGGCTGCTGCATTGAAGGGCCCACTGGTTTTGTGTTGCTTTTGTGTGGTCCACGTCGTCGTTGGCGCTGGCCTGCCAGCAATGCTGGCTCACTTCGCAGGTGCCCACGGCAGCTGAGTTTGAAATGCCACGCGAATGCCCCTACTAACATCCGGCATCGCAAATGTGAAAATAATTCGGAGTTAAGACCCCTGCTTCGAAGGCGGGTACGCAGGATGCGCAGCCGTCTGTCGGTCGGCGCGATCAACCTTGAAAGCAGGCCGCTTGAGGCTACACCGTTCAAGGTCATTGGGTGAGTCTGCATGAGGCTAAGTCTGACAGAACCAGGAAGGTCTTGTGGAAGAAACTGCGCTGCATCGTTTTACACGAAGCACATTATCCTTTAACTCCCGCAAAGTCATATTGCAAATACTTGGCCAAAAGATACCAGGCTGTCATGCGACGCACTGTGTATCATCTTGAGGCACTGTATAGCTAAATCCGGTTCCTGCATCCGCACAATGGCCAGGCGCACCACTCCTCCCTTTAGAACTGTGTAGGAAAGAAAGCAAGAACGCAAGAACCGGAAGCCTACACAATCCCACACCCAGGCCTACAAGCTCTGAGCACACAACCACAACCCTATGTCTCCGATTTTGACAGACTGCCAGGCATCGGGCTTTCCGGACGCGGTTGTACTCATCGATTGCAAAGCGACCCTCATGGTCGCAATTCTGGCGGGGGACGCAATGCACGGCAGCCATTTCTAAAGGCTCTCTCACTCACCGGCCTGACCCCTTTCAAAGAACTACAACACCTGCTTGCCGACCGGATGCTGCAAAAACAACTGTCAGGCAAACTCGATGGCGTTGTGCTCTCACATTCGGGCTTCGACAAGTGAGGTTCTTGGTACAACTCGAATCGTCTGGACACAAACATGACTTCAGTGTCCCTCATGCCATAAACTGCATAAACTGCCTCAAGCAAACCCAGAGTTTTACAAGACAGTAGCCACTCGTTTGAGGGCTTTCAGCGCTCACGCTCGAAGCAGCGGCAAAGGTTCTCGGGCTGCATCTTCAGCAGTGTCAACAACCAACCCCCAAAATCAAGCTAAGCCTAGGGCAAACCCCAGAATGCCACGCTTGACAGCACCACAAGCTACCAGGCCTACGGCGTCTTCTGAAGTGATACCCGAAACGCGAGATCAAACTTGAGGGCTTTTGGTTTGGTGCCTGCGATGCACCGGCATCAGAACTACGGGCCTGGAGCAACTGCTTCAACTCCTCAACACTGTTGATGCCCAGGTCAGGCTTCCTGGGTACATGGCATTCCGAAGGTTAAGGCGCCAATGACAATAGCTTATGCCGGAAAAAGGGCTGTGAGTACTGGGATGGGCAGGAATGATGCGGCATGCCATCCTTGACAATTGTGCTTTTTCAGTTTGCCCGCTATTGCCCGCTCCCGAATGAATCAGCTGTGAGATCAAAAAACCCTACGTGAGCCAGGTGGCTTGTTCTGCATAGCTGCCACGCAGTCTTCCATCGGAGCCCAGCCCTCTGCATCAACGTTGATGGCATCCTCCAGCATGAGCGTTTCGGGCCTACGGCTCCGGCTCCTCGTTGCTTATGCTCAGCAAGCCGAAATAAAGACTTTGCAGCAGGTCGAGGTGGAATGGGAATGCTGGCTGCATCGGATCGCGGCGACTCGTTAAACAAGCCAAGATTGCGAGGAGATGCCCAATCGGCAACTCAGATTTGCCAATGTGATCCCCATGCGTATGATAGTCAGAAGATGCCAGAAGCTGCCTTCCCACTGGATTTCAGACTTGGAACCGCAATTCAGCTGAAGCCTCAAGATCCCGTCCAAGATGTCCTCCCCATAGCTGTTCTTGAGAATGAATCCCAGCAGACGGGTGCATTGCTCATCCTTGCCTCAAAACTTCAGGCAGGCGAGCTGAACCCCTTAGTGGGTGTGGAGGAGAGCTTGGGTACAGAGAAAGATTAAAAAGAACTTCTCCACCAGGCATGATCCTCTCAACGGACATAGGAACGAGCATCGAGGCTCAATCAAGGACAGGCACAGCTGCCACAGTACGTAACACTACCGCTGTATTTGGACTATGACCGAAAAGTCAAAGGTTAATGTCGCAACTAGATGCCCAGATCAGAGTTAATGAGCTGTGCAAATGCGTGCCCAGAAATGAAACAGTACTACGAAGGGACTGAGGCATGATGAGATAGTCTAAGGTGGCCCATTGAACGGCATCTTCCTCAAGAAGTGCTTGAACAGTACATGTCCTCTCCTTTTATGTGGCACGGCGACGAAATGGTAGGTCTGAAAGGTTTGGGGTAAGAAGCATCCATGGGCCTCCAAAAAATCTACCGGGAGAATTTCATGGTGGTTCCGGGATTTTTTGGCATACGCCGAATCCTGCTGTGCAAAGGGCGGCAAAACAGCAGCTTCCTGAGTTTGATCTCCGACTGAGGCAGAATCAGAAGAATCAGAGACCAAAACCGAACCCAAGGCCCGAAGTCCTGGACCTGAAGAGTCCGAAGCTTACTCGCTGGGTGGTCTGCGGTTTGGGAACTTTCTGCCGCTGCGCAGCTCGCAAGCTGATGCGACGAAGCACTTCCACGATCCCTGGAAAATCTGGACATGACGTGGATCGGGTGGCATTCAAATCCTCGCCCGAGACCCGGCCACTAAGTCGACAGCCAAGACTCGGAAGTGGGACGGGGAAAGGTCGGAGTGCCGGCAGTCAACGTCAATTACATTGACGGCACAATTCCTTTGAGGTATGTCCAGCAACTTTTGCAAGCCCAGCCCTGGAGTAGCCAAAGCGATCAGAGCCTTGTTCACCCAAGAATGGCAAAAAAGCAACACCGCTTTCCCCTCTTGCTGTTGCAGACTTCTGCTCAGACCGTGCAGGACACGCACCACCAAGTCCTTCCGACATGAGTTGCCAGCAACACTTCTTGAGGGTTTTCCGTTCGGGCACATGCAAGACACGGCTGGTGTTAGCTATCTATCATAGCGTTTCAGTCGATCCCAAAATCCTGGCTGATGCTAATTAAGTGGGACAGATTCTGGGCTACAGATGTTCTTACAAATTGCATTGGCATGCGTTGACGTGAGACTTGCTCGATGGAGTTTCCTCGTCTTCGAAGCCCTACTGTACCCGCTGTGGACCCCACCACGCGATCTGGCTTGCTTATATTCATGTTGCACCCTTGTTCTTGCGATACTCGAATTGAGTTCGTTGTCCCAATGCACGTGCGCACATGTGATCGCTTGTGCATGGTCCTTCGGGCTCTCCCCGCGCTCTCCGCCAACGCGCTCCTGAAGCCAAGCGAATTGTCAGTTGCAAACAGTTGCAAGATCGTGGGTACTTGGGGGCTCTGGCGTCTCGAGGTACATGGTAGATCATCCTAACATGCAAAATGGCGTGATGGTCGTTACAAACGGTCACACGTCCTCCAGGTTGCCATCCCGCCATGCCTTTGCAATTGACTTCATTTCATCACCGACGTCGGCAATGAGAGCACCTTCCTTGGGCAATTCAAGCCGCTACCACCCGCTAGCGATGCTCCCGACGAGCAACAAAAGGTCAACCAAGCGGCGAGCAATCCATAGCGCATTTCACGAAGATCGTCGATCACAAGACGCTCCGACTTCGGACAGCAGCGAGCCACAAGATCCGCCGATCGCACAGCTCGCCGCTGTGATGAAGAACCGATGATCTCCGGGGTTACCAGCGAGCAGAATTCCTGTGCCAGCTCTTCGGCCTGCTTCTCGCCGTTGCTATTCAATTCTGAATCAAGGTCGCCCCCACACAGCAAGCCCTTCTCGTTGGCCGTCGTCTCGCCGTGTCGAGCCAAGAACAAGCGAACACAACCGGCTTGCAGGGGTGGCATCTCTTCCAAGGCTTTCGTTAAGGATGTACTGACAATGATTCCGGCGGGCATCGGGGCGGCTTGGAGCTTCACCGGTGCAGGAGTGGACCAAGCGTGGAGGAACGAGTCGCCTTGGAACGACAGCAGTTCAGAGGCCAATGCAGCTGCACAAAATTCACCATCCAAGGCGATCTCTTGCTTCAGCTGCTCGATAGTGTCAAATTTCAGCTCCGGTCGGATGTAAGCCAAAACTAGCAAGCGCAGGTGGCATCCATAGAAATCTTGGTCAAAGTTGTGGAGAATCCACGGTTCCACGGTCTTCGCCTTGACATCTGTAAAGGTCGGATTCCAGCCCATGCTCAGCGCCACTTTGTGGACCTCTTGGCCTCCGACCGCCTCCTCGATACTGCCCCATGCACAGTAGATGCCCGCCCGATGCGTCTCGGCAAAATCTCGCATTGCACGCTCTTGCTCAGATAAGTCACGCACGTCCCGGTCCCAGTACACCTGCATGTTTGCAGTAGGGAACCCGAGTTGCTTGGATCCACGGCCAAAGCCATGAACCACCTTTGCCCTCAACCGCACAGGCTCAATGCGCGCCAGGTGTCTGGCTTGCATGCTGCCGGCGAGTTTTTACAGTCCTGCACCTGCTCGTAAGGCTACCGATCCGTACTACTGATGTCTTTGTGAAATGGGCTGGGGGGCCATCCCACAATTGCGACCTCAGCGAATGTATGTGGAGGGATGCTTTGTTTTGCCAAGTTTGGCATTCGACTTTGCCAGGCTAGAGCTGAAGTACACGCCCCCTTGACCTTGGCAAGCTGCAGCTTCTCGACTCTAGTTGGCAGGGATCGGAAGTACAACTAGAGCCTGAAAGAACACTGTACATACGTTTCAGCAGCAATCTACGACGTTACGAGGCCCCCCTTGCACCAAGTAGATCCAAAATGGCACCAGGCCTCGCCAATGCCCTCCTTGGAGTCGCCAGGACCTTGGGAAAAACAGTCTGCTAAGGCTCTCTTTGCTGGGGTCAAAAGGGTGGACCCCGCGAAGAGAGGCGGGCCCGTCTCATGGAATGCAGAGCTCATGGTTGCAGCTCTTGAATCGGTAGCATCTGAAGCTTAGATAGGCTCACCACCGACAAACTACACAGTAATTTCATGCATCCTCCTGATAGTGTTGGCGATAAACCTCACATGCCTAGGGCAGCCTCGAGTCAGTGGGATCTACAATGTGATCTCCTTGAAACCCTCGTCTGACGAACTAGCAGAGTTCTGGAGCGCGACTTCCATGCACGCCCCACTGATGAGGCAATGGAGAACTCTTGAACAGGTTCAGATACGACTTGCATCAGTCTCGCCCCAAGCTGCCCCTGCTGTGCTGGTGCCCTGCCCCGACCTTCCCGACCAGCACCTCATGCCTCACCTGTCGGAAAGCACATCCCGCGATCCCGCACCCTGTCTTGGTCACGAGAGAGTGGAGAGCGTCCCACCCTTTCTTCTGCGCTACCCGGGTGGGCTGAGGCGTGTCAGCATCCAGTTGCGTGCTGCGTTTGCTCGGAGCTGGTTCCCCGACATTTTCTTTATTCTGCCTTGCTCAGGTCTTGAGGCGGTGGCAATGCCAAGCCTTTTTTTTTGTCTTCGGGGCATCGGGAGCGTCCCGAGCCGACACGCTCAATCCTGTTTAATGCCAAGGCTTCTTCAACACAGACTGAAGAAGGGCACGTCAGCACCCTCCCCCGCGCGCGCACGCGCCCTGGTGGTCTCAGGGCCAAGGCTCTTTTTTTTCTTTCGTTAGGGCTGTGGGCTAGGGGAGCTCCCCTAGCCCGCGCGCTGTCGCGCCCCCAACCGTTTTGGAGGGGGTGGAACGACGCAACTACAACAGAGAGGCATCTGAATCTTGGCCCTCTACCTCTCTCTTCTTCCGCCGGGTCTGAGGGGCGGGTCAGGCCCCCCGGCCCATAGGGCCCCCCAAGGTTTTGATGGGGCTTTCGGGGGGAAACAGCACACCTTTCTATCTCTCTCTCTCTCTCTCTCTCTCTCTCTCTCTCTGGCTCGCTCACGGCCAATCTGCAGCGCGTCTGGCGAGTTTAGGCTGCTTCTCTTGCTGCGCTGCTGTGTCAGCTTCTGCTGAGTCTGCGCGCCCGGAGCTGCAAACCCTAAACCCCTACACACCCTAAACCCCTGAACCCTCAGCCCGATCTCCGGCTCGTAAGGCCGAAGGGATTGGGGTGCTCGGCCTCGGCCTCTCGGGACAACTCTCGGGCTTTCATCAAAACTGTTCGCGGACGCGACCCTTTCGGGAATCCTAAAACGCCGCAGCATAACTCGTGCTGACTGAAGATTCTGGTATTGTGGAGGGTCAGACGGGAGAGTTTGAAGTTCCTTCTCCAAGTAGGCTGTAAAGGAAGAAAAGCCTGTCATCTGACTAGAAAGGCAGTATCAGGCCTCTAATCATATGCAGTGTAAATCTTTAGCCGCCCTTCAAGGGAAGGTAGCTTCAATATTACACATATCCCAAGCGTTGAAAGTTTGCTTCAAGCCCGAAGCCCCAAGACCCTACCCTAAGCCCTTAACAGCCTTAACAAAGCGTTCCTTCCCCTAGCAACTCGACTCTAATGCCGCCGAAGAGCCAATGGGGGCAGTTCTCTACCGACTCTGAGCCACCCGTGGATTCGCAGGTGGCATCCGGGTTGTTGTTCTTGGAGCCTTTGTGGGGTTTAAAGGCTTCATGGGCCTCAGGATTTATAGGGTGTATAGGGCAGGCCTTGCTGTTTTAGAAAGGTGCAGGAACCTGCATGGCAGAGCGAGGGTATACCTGCGATAGAGTGCAAGGAAATGCAGGTTGTAAAGCCTTGCTTTGCTTCTGCCAGATCCTGCAGATGCTTTCAGAGCGCAGGATAAATTCAGAGGATCGTCGAGAACGGCACATGATGGACATGTCAGCTTCGTCGGACACAGAAGGAACCGCAGTACCACCACATTGGCCCGAAGTCGGCAGGCTATGCTGTGTCACGTTCCCAAGCCCAACCGAATGCTAACTTATCCAACGAGTTTTTTGCCGGGCGGGCTTCAAATCCTAATACCGAGCCCGGGCACTGCACATGTTGTGGCTCGGATCCTGAACACACAGACACCGAAAACTGATCACCGATTGCAAGCTCACAAAAAGGCATGTGGCAGGCCGGCTGACTTTAGATGCCATCAGACAGCCCATACAATCCCAGCAACCTTGAGCTGCACTGCGGGTCAGTTGTCGACCTAAACTCACATGCAGACAAGCTCGAGAAAGTCCTCCTCCGGTGGCATTGCATCCATAAAGTTGCTGTCCAGGAAGTAGTAATCCACATCAAAGTCCAGGTCCTGTTCTACTCACAACTACTTCGAGCCGGGCACCGCAGACTTCACAGTTTCAAAGTCGTTGTGTGAAGAATTATTCAACATGGAGCCACCTTGTAGACGATGGTGGTCTTGTAGTAAGGTGCAGGGAGAACCCAGCGATCACTAAACCATGTGTAGGACAGCTGCTGGTCCCAACCTCGGCTCTGCGTTCATGACATGTCATGATAATGACTTGCAGTTGAGTGATTTTACAGGCTACTACCGGCGAGCGGCAGAGATCTAAAGACACCTCAGCCTCTGTGTGATGAGGCCCGGGCCATTGTCGAACTTGAAGCCACCCCAGTCATGGTTACCAAGAACGCTGAACCACGGCTTCTCGCCTGAAGGGGGTCTTCTGCAGCTATGCATAAACAAACAGATCAAAGCGAACTGTGTCTTACACATGTGTATATTTATATATGTACACACAGACAAAGCTCATTCAGTCTGTTTTATCTCAAGCAGATTCCCCAAACTCCAAACTCCAAGCTGGCGGCTGTTCGAGAAAGCACCAGGAAAGGTCCAAGACTCAGGGGTTCCTCAAAGAACCTCAGGGACCTTCATGGGTAGCTCTCTAAATTAGGGTCCCTTTTTAGGTCCCCCAAATACTACGGAAGCCTTGTAAAAAAGGGGCCCTAGAAGGGATCCTATTTTGGAGAGCTACCCTCATAACAAGAAGCACAGTGGCAACGGACGTTACAAGTAAAGACCGGCTCAGAGACCCTTCTTCCCGTAGAGCGGGTATTTCGGGCTTTAAGGGTTTAGGGTTGCAGGGAAACTGAAAACATGGCTCAGAGATCCTCATTTCTCACAAAACAGGCTATCGCCAATGATAGAACGACTTGGCAAACAAGGCCCCCCTCTCTAATTTGCGTATATGTCGAGAACTCCTGATGCTAGGGCACAAGACCCTCCCCGTCAACCCAAACCGCCACAATCTTGAGACGAGCTGAAGCACTGAGGTGCCAAACCCTACACCTAAACACCACAAATCACTATAAGGCTAGAGTGCTCCATAACCCTAAACCCTAAACCATATGCAACCTATGCCAAGGCTCTGAGTCCTGGCCCTTGGTAGACGCCCTCGAAGATCTGGTCGAACTGATGCTTCGTGGGATAGGAAATTTGGTTCCTGAAGTCGGAGCCGGCTGGGTTCCACTACTACGACGACGAATACTATAAAACAAAAGGTTGCTGCGGTAAAGGGTTCCCGGAGACCATGAGTCTAATATGTACTGGTCCAACATGTAAGGATTGCTCATACTACAAGTGGCGGCGCTTGGTGTTTAGCTTTGTAGGGTGTAGGCAAACCGCGATGGATACACAAGCCCTGCAATTCAACAGCCTTTGACATCTCAAAAGGCAACCCCTCAAGCCCCAAACTGAGCCGAGCCCCCCAAAACGCCGTTGCAATTAAATAAGCCCTCCGAGTTGCTTGGTGTTTATCGACCGTTTTTTACATATGTGCCCAGCTAAGTAAGCACGACTCGGCCCACAACCCAACGAGCTAAGGGCTATGAGTCTCGGATTTGGGGCGTATCTACAGGTCGGTTGTCCTTCAATCACAAGGCGGCCCTCACAACCCTCCATTCCCTAGGACTCGGCCAATCAATCCAGTCGAAAGCCGCGGCCAAGCATCATGGGAGTTCCGCAAGTCTTCTCGATCCCGCCCCAATAGAAATTATCTCCAACGTTGAGGATATACCTGACAAGTTCAGAAGGAACAATGGCCCGTACTATAAAATGGCTCAAGCCCTGAGCCGACTACATATCGTCATAAAGGGGCAGCTTTTCCGGCGAGAAGTTCCACCGCACGAACAGGTGACAGCTTTGATTGTATGTTGCATTAATGTCTGTCTGTCTGTCTATCTATCTGTATGTACGTATGTATGTATGATATGTATGTATCAACATATAGCCTTCTACAAGAGCGTGTAAAAATACATCCCGACAAGATATAGCCTCGGGAGCCTCTGCCAAACCTTGCCTTGGAGGGCGCTAACAGTCCCCGAAAAAACTGATGCAATTCTGAGGGCCTGAAATTGATAGAATCGTAGCTCGGGCACAGAACCGTGTCGTTACAACTATTCTAGGGACTACTCTTGGAATTATTACTGTAATTTTCCACCTCATTACAAACGATCTATCGGAAGAGGGCAGCAACAGCCAAAAAGCCCAAGCAGCTGTGGATCCACGAGCGCTGCCCGCTCCTTGAATGCCTCTGCGACCAATAGCTGAGGCTGGTCATCCACTCCTGGCATTTGGGCCCTTTGGGGCTTCAGTGCTGAGGGTTCAGCAGCTTCAGCACTTCTCTTCGGGCTAGAAACAACATCGGGTGGTAGTTCGGAGAAGGATAAGGCAAGCCCCCAATAAGGCTAGACGGACGTGCTGCGCAAAGCCCAGAACCCCACACTTTCACAAAGCGATCCTTCCACGTAGCCGCAGTCCGGGATGCATGGAGGCGCTCCACGTGTGTTGAAGCACTCCACGAACTGCTTGTGACCACCTCTCTTCGTCAACAAGCAGGCCCAAAAAAGTTCAAACTTTTTAGGATAGAGCTAAATGTATTAGGCCAAACGGTTTAAAGTTCCCCCATTGGCTCTCTAAGACACAGAGTCGCTCGGTGTGCGGCTTGTTCCACCGGCTCCGGGGGAAAACGCTGGGTCCCGGCTGGCGGCCCCAGTCGTAGGCGATCATCTCCGGTCGGTTCTCGGCAGTATCCAGACTACCATCAAGGCCACCCCAGTCCCCGATCAGAAAGATATGCATCTCGTTGATGCCAGTGATCTCCGTGGTGGGCCAATGCTTACCCTTGTAGCCCATGGCCGTCTCGGGTGGCACGCAGCCTACGCTTGTATCGTTTGCAGCACAACCCGGCCGCTGTTTCGCGTAGAGCTGGTTGCCCGCGAAGCAATCCAAGCAAGGGGGACTGCTGCAGCCTCGACATGTCATGCCGACATGTAAGTAAACATATAGTTCTGACCTAACTGTCTGCAAGCTTTTGCTGTGGCATTGTAAGGTGGGCCTGAGCACGGAGGCAGTCCGCACCACTTTCCACCGGGCGGAGCGCAGTAGAAAAGTCTTTGGTAGTCTGCGGCATTGGCTTGTGTGTGACTCACGCCTGCAATGCCTGGGAGGGGTGATGTGTGCACGCAACTGCAGGGTTGCATGCCGTACATATATATATATATATACATACATAGATAGATAGATAGATAGATAGATAGACAGATAGATAGATAGTAAAATTTTAATATGGAAAAATAAGATTTTATCCATGTGTTCTGTTTGAATGGGAAGAGAGAGAGAGAGAGAGAGAGAGAGAGACGGACAGACAGAGACATGGTAACACATATGCCACTTGCCACTTGCTGGGGGCCCTTGTAGTGAGGCCGGCGACGCTAAGGACCATTGATTGATCCAATTGGAGGCCTCGAAAGGTGGGATAGAGATCCCACCCTTTCAGCCCTTTGATCCAAGCCCTGGATCAAGCCGATCTTCACGGCAAGTAATGCAACAGTGTCTAGTACATATTTTTGCCATGGTGCAGGACTATTGCACCTGTCCAACTTACATTACATCTTCAAAACCCCCGACCGCTGGCAACCCTGGTAGAAGGCTTAAATTATCCATCAGGATGCGGCTTGATCGAGAGCATGGAAACCTCCCACGTATCCGGCATTATCACAAGCCGAGTTTCTCTCCATGTTCTGATACCATGATGCTGCGGCAGGATCCCACTTGCCTCCACCTGCCGCCCAAAGGACAGGTTCGCGGCACTCCTCGCAGTCGCCGCAGGTGCTTGGGCATGCATGTGCCAAACTCTCCGGCAATAACGGCTGTTGCTTGATGATGTAATGCCGGTTCAATCTTGCACCACTGTCTACATTATGAGCTGCATCGGTGCCTGCGGACCTTGTCCAAGTAAGTACATATGCAAGCCCGTAAGCTGTAAGTGTGTGTGCGTACGTATGTAAACAAACAGATAACTTGCACAATATATATATATATGTATATGTATGTGTATATATATATGTGTGTGTTTGTGTGCTTACGGACTCTGTATATTATGGATCCTGTACATTCGTTCATTCATTCATATATACATCCATGCATGCATGCATACACAAGTGTATGTATGTGTATATATACATATATATATACTTATGCACAAACATACATATATACATACACATAAATCTATCTACCTGTATTGTATGTACGTATGTATGCATGTATGTGTATATACACATATACACATTACTACACATGTCTACGAACAGCTGTCGGTATGTATGTATTGGCAGACTGCGCGGCTCTTATGAAGCATGATGGCGAGAGGCGCAGCCCGAGCGACTTCATGGAGTCTTTGGTTTTGGAACGCCGGCCTAGTCGCATGTGCTCAACAGGGGCTCCTCATTCTGGACAAGTTCCAAGCCACCGCATTCCAAGGCAGGATCGGAGCTGTTCTGCGACAAGCGCCTGCCTCGGAACCTGCATGTGGTAACAGCAACATCCAGGCTAGAGTGATTCCTGCTCCAGTGGCCCCTGCCCCTGTTGTACCGAGTGCTCTGTCACGGCGGTCCGAGAATGGCCCTGTCGGCCGGCTGAATCACTCAAGATATGCTACAAGATCGCCCTCAAGAGAGAGAGAGAGAGAGAGACAGACGCCAGAGAAAGAAGCTGACAAACGGACAAGACAGCAATCATGGCTTTTCCACACACAAACACACATGCTCACCTTTCCTCCTGTAGCTCTTCTGCCACGCATATATGTGCAGGTAGATGTAGGCATGCAGGTTTGATATATATATATATATACGTATATAATATTATGTGTATATATATATATACATGCATACATACACCTCCCTAATTTGCGTCCTCCTGCACATGCATGTAAGGATGGGAGTGCAAATATGGACGGATGGGTGCAACCCCTAAAACACCTTCATCCTTCCGTTCGCTCGCATCCAGGCCTGGCTTCTGAATTCTGTGCAGCCGCCACAGCCACCAGGGCGGCCAAAGCCCCTGCCTTCTCCTGAGGACGACTCTAGGGACTTGAGAAATGAGGGCTACGAACCATGTTCGGGAATTACGACAAGCTTCGGACAGAAAGATCAGCTCTCACACATTGCTGAGCCAAGGTGCCAGGCAGGGCCACATGAGCTCCGAGCCCCTTTGGGGATCTGTACACGTGCCAGCGCTGGGGCTCTTTGAGTTCTCACGGCTGCCAGTAACAGCGGCTCCCAGACTGCAGGCATATAACTGGGCTCTGTAGTGGGGGCCTTCCAGGATCTGGCGTTCTGCGTGTACATCTAGCTGCTAGCTTTGTGCTTTCGTAGCGCTGTTTCCTTTGTTCGTTTAACGAAAGCATCTCGCAGGCGGCTCCTTCCCTTGCTTGACTCTGCAGCACCAATCCGGACAGTTGTGACGGTTGCGCAACGTACGATTGATTCCACCAGTCTGACACCACCAGCTAGCCATCCTGACAGAGTCTCGACCAGACAGAATGGCATGCCTTGCAAAGGCTGTTGGTCCAGGTCTGAGTGGAAGGCATGCTCGAATCGAGCAGATACAGTCTGATTTGGGCATGTGGTGCGAAAACACTTGAGAAATGATTCTCTACAACACGTGGCCTTTCAACGCGCACAGGCACATAGGTGAGGCCCTTGTCTTCAACCTAATGTTTGTTGCTGCAGCTGTTCTTGCAGGGGTGATTTCCAGATATCCGGGAACTGATGTTTGCAAAAGCACTGAACTGCTCCTAATGACCTTATGACAGACTGCTGGCAGCCGGTTGTTTACAATACAGCACACGACATTGACGATCGTGAAGTTGTCCATACTTTGAGCTTCCAAGATTCGTGGAACACCGGCAGCAACAAAGCGTCGTGGAAGCAGTTGGGGCCTGGGCGCCGCCGGAGAAACCGCAAAGGCCAGGAAAGCCATGCAGCAGGAAGCAGTGAGCAAGATAAGGGCCTGAACATTCACCCAACCTTATAGAGCATCTCTGAACCTAGTATCAGATACACCAAAAAGCCATTCTTGCTACTGAGGCCCCTATATTACTTCGTCCTCGGCACGGGACTTGTTGCTTTGGGATTTAATTTGGACTGTGAGGGTTTAGGCTTTAAGGCCCAAGCCCTAACTAAACCGCTAAGCATGGTGTATCAATGTTTATGAGGCTTCGACTCTCGCGACTAGCACCCCCGGGAAAGGAAGCATGGCAATTGGTCAGCAGGACCCAAAGCTACACAAAGGACCCACCTGGTAGGCTGTTGAGAAGAATAGGGACAGTGAGCAGTTGGTACACAGAAAGAAGCTAGATGTTGTAGTGAAGGGGCTTACTATTATAGGAGTTTCTGTTGCCCAGAGATACGGCACAAGTTGCCCTGTTGGAACCTGCCTGCAACGAGACAATGAATCTCTGCTAGCGTCTCGATTGAGGTTTCGTTGCAAGCAAGCTAAGCACCATGAATGCCGCATTCACCCATTGAAATGCTAGCTGCCTTGGCATTCAAAGACTTCCACATCGGCTCCTGCTGCGATGGCAGCATCACGGAAAGCGAAGACGTCGTCACGAATGCAATCATCAGCCTGGTACAAGCTGGTGTCTACCTATAGTCTCCATTGTAGTTCCTTTTTGGGGTTACCTTTTCGGATCCTGAATTTAGAATTGGTTAAACCAAAAAAGGGAACTACAATGGAGACTATAGGTAGTGTTTAGGAGCTGAAGGTTCTGAATGTGCAGCTCATGGCTGGTTCAAGCATTGAATACCACGACAAGACCCGTTGTCCAACTTGAGTTGAGGCTTTCTACTTCTGTTGGATATTACAGGCATCTTCCAACTGTTGCAGGCTGTTTTCGATGCCATGGCTAAACGGGTGCCAAGGGGTATCTAGCTTGTGTCTCTGATGTTGGGGCTCGCCCATGTTTGAGTACTTCCTATCAGACTTCGTGTGACATGCTGAAACCCGCTACTTGCACACTAGAAGCTTCAATCTTTTGTTGGAGGCCTGTGAAGCTTTACCCAGCCACGCCTGATGCGAACTTGCCTCGATTGCAACATATGCCGCGTGCTTAGATCGCTTAGTGCGGATCTTACCCTATGCACACCCACCCTTCACCCAGCCACTCGCCGTAGCTAGGACACCACATGCTGACTGTAGCCGAGGTTCACAAGCCACGAGAAAGGTTGGGCGACTGCCTAGCAGGCTGTAAGCAACGTGGCATCTGTTTAAGAAGCTCCGACTGCACTCAATTGCATCTTTCTTCGAAACTGGAATGGTGTGACTTCAGTATGGAAAACTCACCCGTGCAAATCTGAAGCCCACAAAATCTGGTTTGTGACACGTCGGGTTGCAAACTTTGGCAGCTGCCGACGTGAGCGAGCCGAAATCTCGGCGCAGCGTCCTAGAAGGCTTCTGGGGACTACCGCAGGCTTGCCACAGTATAGCATAGTTGTTTCTATCCCTGAACCCTCAAAAATAATGCTACGAATTCTTCAGGCTTCTATATTATTGAGGAGCACGGTGAAGTCCTCGCCGGCTGTCTAGTTGGTCATTATTAATAATGTTAAGAACTATAGCAATAGTAATAATTGTAGTTAGTAGTGTCTCTGTCGGCTTCAGCCACGATTGAACAGCAAACATCATTGGGAAGCTCCAGCTCAAGGCCAGGTTTGGCTGCCGCAAGGTGCTGCAGAACCTGCGGAAGCATCGCTAAAAGCAGCCGAAGCTCCCATTCTTCAGCCGCTTGGCGAGAAATTGTCTTCGGCCGGCCTGGCGCAAATATGCTTCTGCCGGCCTCTAGATCGCGAAACTCATGGAGGCAATGAAGGATTCTATTGTGTTCTACTTGTAGGAGTTTTATGTCAAGAAGCCTTTGAACTTACGCGGTGCTGCCGTCCGTAACAACCCGGACCAGCTTTCGGTCCAAATCACTCATGTAAAATCATCCATTTCCGAATGAGCAACTCCAGAAACTGTTCCGGAACAGTCGAATCTCGCTGCGACATGCAGACGTTATCTCTCTGTGTGTGTCTGTGTCTCTGTGTGTGTGTGTGCGTGTGTGCGTGTGTGCGTGTGTGTGTGTGTGTGTGTGCGTGTGTGTGTGTGTTTGTGTGTCGGCCTGATAAACCGCATCAGTTTGAAGCATTGACGCACAGAGGTCCTCGAAAGACCCTTGCAGCAAGGAGCAGCCGCCTCGACCCACTGCCGGGTCAGGAAGCATCTGCTTTGGTTTTGCTGCCTCTGGCATACCATCAGCAGCGGCACGAATGAATTTAAGTCCGGGTTCGGCAGGGCACCGTGGAGTCTTCAGGTGATGATGTAGCCGTCATCGATGTATCTGTAATATTGTTCCTTCTACTCGGCCTCTTCGTTGCCCCCGCATCACAGTCGTTTTCATCGTCATCTACATCACATCATCATCATCATCGTCATCATCATCCATCGTTATGATCACCATCATCATCATCATCATCACGATGATTCACGACCACGATCATCATCGTCATCATCATCATCATCCCTACGTGCACACCCACTGTCATCACACAGTCGTCAGACTGCTCCCCTTGCCTCAACAGCATCCACACTACCAACATAGCAATACCCAGCAGCCGAAGTCGCAGCTTGGGACGGCTGATTTAGGACCAGGGTGCAGCCCTCACGAGGTTTTCTTGAAAGTTGAAAAGAGACCTAGCGCTACTTTGATTGCCAAGCAATGTCCACTAGCTCGTACGAGCTCCAGCAACAACAAATAATGAACCACACAGTCATCATTAGCCTAAACACTGGTGACAGCATGGAGGGCTTCTAACACGCCGACCAGCAAGTTGAAGTGCTTCCCGTCGAAACCTCCGCAACCAATCCCTTCCAAGTCTTCAGTGCAGGCTGCCAGGAGCTGAGCTCCAAGGAAAGGTCAAGCCAGGGACAGATCCCGACCACACCCAAAACGCCTGCACAGCACAGAGGGCCACCTTAATTTGGGGTCCTTATAATAAGGATCCTACTATTTAGGGTGCTATATTAGGGCTATTTTTCCAAAACGCCTGCACAGCACAGAGGACTAAAGAAGCGAAACTTTCATGTTAGAGGCAGCTAGAGGCAGGGGATATAGGTCCGCCCGCCTCCTCCTCTTGTTGCAGTTTGAGCCGATGAAAGAGTTCCCCTTAAGGTCTGACACTACGACTCGCACTTGTGTCTTCCTGTCTCTGGTATCGCTACTCGATTCCGCTTGAGGAAATCCCCCACAGCTTCAAAGGATACAGTAGCAAGCTTGTCGGCACATCGCTTGCTCCCTTCAAGCAGAACCCTTGTGGCTATGTTGCAGGCAGGTCGCCATGACATTAGAGCATCTTGGCTGCAATTAACATGCTCCCCAACCAGGGCTCTGAGTCTGGAAG
>CAJNJA010062775.1:0-23002 GCA_905231915.1 Symbiodinium necroappetens
CTCGACAAATGACAGGGTACTTTCACAGGGGTTTTAGGGTTCAGGGTTCAGGGTTTGGGGCTCAAGGTTCAGGGTTCAGGGTTTAGGTTTTAGGATTTATGGTGTGTCTTTGTCTTGTCGTTGTTCTCTGCAACCCATGCACATCCCATGCAGAAGCCCTCTCCCCATAAAACAAGAAATTGCCTAAGCCTAAACCCCAAAGGCCACAAACACCTAGAGAACCTCAGAAAGCCCGTAGGAGGACCCTCCACACCCTTGTCAAAAGAACCCATGAAACCGCAGCCCCTCAACCCAAAGATGCCCCAAGCCCCCAAACATCTTGAACTCAGGGTCTTCCCCAAACTCAAATCGCACAACCGTGACATGACCCACGTGTATGTATGTATGCATATATACACGCATGTATACACGTATGTATCTGTATATATATATACAGATTAGAGAGAGAGAGAGAGAGAGAGAGAGAGAGAGAGAGAGAGAGAGAGAGAGCCCCGTTCTTGAGCCGTAGCCAAAACTTTAACCCTAAACCCCAGCCCCTAAACCCTAAAGCAACCCACTGCCAGCGGCCTCCAAACTCCCTTGGCCGCTCTGCCGCCACGCCCGCCGGCGTGGCGAGCGAGGGGCCGCCGAAGAAAAGTGGCCGGGCGGAGGCTCGGGCCAGGTTCGCCCTTAGAAAAGGGCTCTTTTTTTTGTTGGGGTTTGGGGCTGCTTGGAGTTTTGGGCGGTTTAGGCTTTGGGGTTTTAGGCTTGGGGCTTCGGGTTTTGAGGGCTTCCGTCCATGTAGTGTTGAGGGTAGGGGTTCAGCCCCGGTTTTGGGGCTCGCACTTGGGGGTTTGGAGTTTTTTGGCGGGGTCTAGGGCTTACGGGCTTTAGGGTTTCGGGTTTAGGCTTGGGGGTTTAGGGCTTTTGGGGTTGGGGTTTAGGGTTGGGGTTTACGGCTTTAGGGTTTGGGATGGTGAGGTTCACAGTTTAACATTGCTCGGGATTTAGGATTGAGATGCTGTTTGTGGCTACAGAGTCTCAGTAGCTCGGTGGTACTAGCTGCGGAAGCAGCTGAGGAGACGATAAGCAAGATGAAGGCGATCGCGAACCCTTCAACCGTCGTCAAAAATCAGCGTCACGTTGTACCGGCGGCGACTCCGGATACAAACAGACGACCATGGCCTCGGCCCCGACGACGATGATGATCGTGATGACAGTAGGGTAGGTGATGAATGTCAGGAGGAGGAGGAGGAGGAGGAGGATCTTATTGAGAGCAGGAAACTCGTTGCTGACTCACGGTGACTATCGATTTTGAGGTTGATGATGGTTGCGATGGTGGTGATGGTGATGGCGACGCTGGCACGAGCCTCGCGCGTCAGCCGCATCTTAGGTCAACAGCAACCTCAGAACAAATGCCCCGGGGATGGCTCAGAGCCGATCTGATCTGCGAAATGCGGGCCCTTCGAAGACTGAACCTTGTCCCTCCAACACCCAAGACCTGACTAAACCTAAGATCTTGAAAACGAGCTAAAACCCAAATGGTCCTAAACCCTAAACCCTCAAAACGCTGAACCCTAAACCCTGATTCCTAAACCCTAAACCCTTAGTACACCCCGAAGCCTCAAGCCCAGAGGCCCCTCATCCAACAGGAACCTGAGGCCCAGACACGTCTCGCAAGAGCAGCCGACCTGCACGGGGCGTGCTGCAGGGGTTCGAGAGCTGAGGTTGGGGAGACCTGCTGCTGATGATAGAAGTCCTTAGCATTACCTTAAGGACCCTAAAGTATGGGAATTAGGGTATATTCCTTATTCTGGGTCATGCAGGATGTATATCGTCAACCGTAGTACTGGGTTGTAGTTTTGGGGCCCTTAAAAGTATTTATGAATATATAGGCACCAGAAGGGAAATTCTGAAGTTTCCCAAAGCGCCATCTAGAGTATCATTTATGGCTTCGGGCTGGGAGTTTAGGGCTTAGGGTTTTAGGTTTCGGTGCGAAAAGGGGTGAGGGTTTGGGCTCGAGAGGCTGCCGTCCAGCTTTTGCTCCCGCTGCTTCTTCTGATGAGGTTTGCGGCTTTGCTTGTGGTGCTTGAAGCTTGGTTGCTTCAAGCAAAACCATAAAGCGCAAACCCCAAACCCTGAATCCTTCACCCTAAACCCGGAACCTTAAACCCCAAACTCTACCTCCTCGAACCCTAAAACCTAAAACCCTAAACCCTAAAAACCCTAAAACCCTAAACCCTCAACCCTAAAACCCTAAAACCTAAAACCCTAAACCCTTCAGAGCTCTTGAGCCTTCTTCCGCGGCACGCTGGGATCCTCGGCCGAGCCCGGCCGCTGCTGCGGCGTCGGACGTCGTCGCCACGCCAAAGCCTTTGTGAAGTCTTGCTTTCAGGGTTTAGGGTTTAGGGCTTTAGGGTTTTAGGGTTTAGGGTTTTTGGATTTTAGGACTTTAGGGATTTTAGGGTGTTTAGGGTTTTTAGGGTTTAGGGTTGAGGGTTTAGGGTTGAGGGTTTAGGGATTAGGGAGTTTTTTCCCGCCAAACCCTGACCCGAAACCAGGTTCCGGAGTTTAGATTCAAGGGTTTGGGCTTCAGGTTGCCGGACTCAGGGCTTCAGGACGATGGATTCCTGAATAATTTGAATATGGTATTCGGGTATGCCATAGTACAATTCTATCAACGAAGCCCAGGAATTTACTCCGACTCCTACGTTAGCTGGAACCAGCTCTTCAGGTGGTACAAGCTCTGGACAATATGGAGTAGGACGGAGTTCAGGGGCCACTGCGGTCATGATGCTTCGGATAGGATGCGGTTTAGCCGACGACAGTGACTGCGACTGTGCTGTTCGTTCTTGGCAATAGGTGGTGGCAGGCAGTGGATAGCAAGCAGTAGTAGTAGTGTAGTACTGTTGTAGTAGTAGTAGTAGTAGTAGTAGAAGTAGTAGTAGTAGTAGTAGTAGTAGCAGCAGCAGCAGCAGCAGCAGTGCAGTAGCAGCAGTAGGAGCAGCAGCAGCAGTAGTAGTAGGAGGAGGAGGAGCAGCAGCAGCAAGGAGGCCTCGAGCCGCGTTCGCCAGGTTCTGCGCGCCGGGGTGCTCCAGGCGCATTTCCACAGAGGCTGGGGCAGCGGCGATTGGAGGCCTCAAGGAGTTTGCTTAGGGCAGCTGAGGAACCAAATCCAAAAACCCTTAAACACTGAAACCCTAAGCCCTAAACCCCTAAACCCTAAGCACTGAACATCCCGAACGGAAATTGCGGAGAGCCCTGGATCCCTTCGAAAGAACGTGAACTTTGCAAGTTTGTGTTCGGACATAATTGGGGGCCTCAATAATTACCTATACTATTCCGGGGGGATCCTTATTCTAATCATAGTACACTGGGTCCCCAAACCCAGTCTAATCATTAACGCCCCTATTTTAGTACCGGGTGCTCTGACAAAAAGCTCCAAAAACGAAGAAATCGACCGCGATCTTGAGTTGCATTCCACCAGTGCCAAAACGGGAATCCGCATCCTCTAAAAAGATCTCAACAGAAACCATAAAGGCAACCCCTTACACCCATAACGCGGAAACCCCAAAAAACCTGGATGACACCCGAAATCCCGATCCCTCTCCAGCCTGCCCTCCCGTGCCGGGGCGGTTGCGGCCCACACCGTGCTTGCCGGGCCCGTTGGGTTGGGCTCTGGCATCGCCTGCATTGCTCGATGACCATGATATTGCCACTAACGCTAAGCCAAAACCAATGCGCATACGGTAAAAAAAAAACAGGGCAAGCGAAAGCTTAAAAAACTGATGAGAGGAAGAAGACAAAAATTTGAATAGTAGCAGAAACACTGCCTATCATCATCCTCATCATCATCATCGTCTTAATCACCAGAATCGCAGTATGCAGCATCAGAACTGTACCCACTGTTACATCATCATCGTCCGACCATCATTACCAGAACTGACAACGTCATCTTCAAGACTACAACCATCATCATCATCATCTTCTTCTTCCGACGCAGCCAAAGTCTGAAGTCTGGCTAGCGAGCGCCTCATGACGACTTTCAGTCGCCCGGCCGCTTACAGCGGCATGGCACGTATGCTCCGTTTGAGCATGCCCTCGACATTAAGGGTGCTGTGCTCTAAAAAGACATCCGAGTATCAGCGTACTTTGAGGATGCGATGCGCAAAAGTGGTTTAAACAGTTGCAACCTCCTCAGTCATCACGGGTATCCAAGGCGCATGGAATAGTCTCGCTGACTACTTTATTCCTTCCTTGCACCGTCAGGGCTGGTGGCAGACGTGTCATCAACCGGTGGAGGAGGGTCTCCAAGTGGTCGAGTCGTTGCTGAAGCAGATGCACGTCCATCGTCACACGACGGAGCCACGTCTCCAGGAATTCTTGATGACTGCTGAGCCAAGTCTCCCGCATCCGATGCATGGTGCCTATGGAGCTTCCGGTCTCCAGCATGAGGCGTGGGCTTTGAGGCTATGCCTACGTGGCTAGAATAATCAGGGCCAAGAGGGTTGCTAGAGGCGGAAGTTGCTTCTGATGCGTCTGAGGCTGTGTGCCGGCACAAGACAAGAACGTAAGCTGAGACTGAAGTGTCATCTAGCTCCGCAGCGGTTGCCCCAGTCGGCTCCCTGTCATCGTCTAGCAAGTACGGCAAGGCATCTTGCACCAGAACAGTGTAGTGTCCAGAGTGGGGGGTGGGGCCATGATGTCGTATGTAACATGTAACATCATACAAGTGCCATGCCACGCGAAGTGTTCCCGGCTCACAAAAGACCGGGACCTGGACAGCTCCTGCCAGGAGAAACGGGTGTTGTGTCTTGCTAACTACCCCTAAGGCAACAGCAAATCTCGGCAACTGCACAAAGAGCCATGGCGGGGTTGCATCGAGGGCATGCAGCGACTCCTGCTGGTGCCAGCGGTTGATAAGCTCCTGCAACGCTGGATGATGGACAGGGGTGTCCGGAAGGCCTAGGCATCTGTTGAGTGCCCCGGTGAGTCGTGTGTGGGCCTCACCCGAGGGTGAGACTGCACGGCTGCTCCATGTTGACACCCCTGATGAAGCGACCTTGGGGATAAGAAAGTCGATGAACTCTGCTATGTCATGCTGTTCTCTGGCCCCCCGCCACCCCAGAAGGAGAAACCCCAGCGAGCGTCGTGCTCGCATCCCCGGTCCTGAGAGCGCAGTGAGTGTGCGCGGCAGCATGTGAGTGGTGCGCGTGCGGTTTGTGGCGTGCCAAAGTGCATAGACAACCGCATTCATGTAACAATCATTACCATCATTGCGAAGTCTAAACGGTGGGATGAGCAAGGATGGGCACTCCTGCAGGCTCAATTGAAGACTGCCTCCGCCAGCTGCTGCACGATTGCTGCCCGTCTCGGTATTTTCCGTTTGAGGGAGGCCCCGATCAACATCAGCGCCGAGACCCCAATCAACTGCACCAGATGCTCGTGCACTTGCTGCGCCACCGGTCCTCGCAGGGAGACGGAGAGGAAGAAGAGCGCCGTTGTGGCATTGGCATCCCCCACCTCGTTGAGGCGTGGGCGGGATGTGAACTTCTGAACCACGTCGCCCCGGAGATTTGCAAGCAAGTATAGACAGAAGTGCCGGCTGTGCGATCGCCTCCTTGTCCGTGTCCCTGACCAGCCTTTTCTCCTGATGGCTCCACTTGAAGTACGTCCACTCTTCGGCCTGATTCATCCAGTCCGCTGCCTGGAGCTTCTTGACCGACTCCGGTGTGGAGGTCATGAGCACCATGAGTTCCCGCAATCGGCGGATGAGGCAAGCCATCAACAGCGTCCTCAGCGGGGACTTGAGTGTCGCATCGCGAGCGTCCTGGCGAGCGTGCCAATCCTTGGAGATCTGGATGAGGGCCGGTAGAATGCTCACCTCCGGGTCCTCGCGAAGGAAAAGACAAAAGCCTTTGTCTCCACGTAGCTCCGCAAGCTGGTCCTCCTGGCGGATGATGACCTTGGTGAGGGTCTTGATGGTGTCCTGATGTGGCCCGAGTGCGCTGGCCCCGAATGGTCGCCCCGGTTGCTTTGGGTGACGGCGCTGTCTGGTGGCAGGCTGCTCCGGGCGTGGTCGCTTGGTAGGCTGGCCCTCCGAGGTGTCGCTCCCCTGCCCGCGTTGCGATGTGCTGTTCTGGAAGTTCACGTACCGGAAGATGTCCGCCTCCGGGTTGATTCCCTGCCCGTCCGGACTCATGATAGAGTCGCTCGGCATCTCGTGCGGCTTGTTGCTGGCAGTACCTCGCAGCAAGGACCAGTTGATAGAGCACCGGACACTGGACTGCGTGCCTGGCTGGAGCCCAGACTCGTCTGGCACACCAGGGGCAGTTTCGGCCACTACTGAGCTGGCTTCTGAAGGATTTGCAGATGCATTCAACGCTGTCCTGAAGAGGATGCACGATGTCCCAGTGAGCCCTACGCTGATGCTGTTTGATGTGCTGGTAGTCAGCTACCCAGAAGTGGCACAAGACACAATGAGCCTGGAGTTCCTGGCGGATGGCAGTATTTGAGAGCAAGCTTTCCCAACGCGCCCACGAGGCTTGAAAGAAAGGCCGCTGAACTAGTGGTAAATTTTGCACCGGCGATTCTTGATGTGCCGGCGGCGGCTGAGTCGGCGGTTGGAGCTCCGCTCTCAACTCCACCTCAGCTGTTGGTTTGTGCACGAAGGAGGCTCCCCCCACAGCTTCACAGGCTCCCACCTCAATGTGATGTTTGAGATACTGCCATTTCGTGAATTTGCGACCACAAGCCCTGCAGTGCGGCAGGCCGCCGACCGAATGTTGGGCAGGATCAAACAGATGTTTCGGCTCAGGTCGGCCCGCCTCGCTGGCCGGAGCCGGATGCTTGATGCCGCAGTGGATGTGGAGCGCGCGCTCCGTCAGGAAAACGGCCTCGCAATGTTGGCAGACATACTGTCGAACAGGGATGGGTGTCGGCGGATGGCCCTGCTCACGCTGTATCAAGAGACGCAGGTGCGTCTCGTGCTGTCGCAGATAGTCCAGTACCCCTGCTTCAGTGGTAATGTCCGGTGCAACCCGTGCGCGCAACTCAAGTTTGGCCCGGGCCTGCTGGAGTTGGTCCAGGAGCTGCTCCCCTGGTTGGCGCAGCCCCGCCTGCTGCCAAATGGTTGCATTGGTGACTCGCGTGAGGTGTGCGGGTTTCCGCATGATGGCCCGCAAGTGCTTAAGGGTGCGCGTCTCCCATTTCTGCAGCCCCTGTGTGGTTAGGCCTACTGCGGCGAGTGAGTAGATAGTGCTGGTGAAGACACAAGCAGCCCATAGCCGGATTCGATGAGCTTGCGTGATGGCATGCCTACCCGTGAGGGACTTTTGAATGGAGTGGTAGCGGAGCTGGCCCGCCTGTCAGCGATGCTCAAGATTCCGGTCCGCCACATTGTGATAACTGACCTTCGACCCCAAGTACTCATGCTCTGTTTTAATGGGAATGAGCTGAGTACGGCCATTTACCAACACAACGAGATGAGGGAGCCCCTGCTTCAGTCGGGTGTGCGCCCGGAGTGCATTTTGTGCCTGCTTGCCAACTAGTTTTAGAAGGATCGCTGTTTTCGAGAAGTTGATGCGCATTTTGTAATCTTCGAGAGTGCACAGCAGGATTTGCAGCTCACGGAGGGCACGCTGAAGATCATCAGAGGATTTTATGAGCCAGTGCGCCCAGCAGTCATCAGCAAACATGGTGGGTGTGTGTCTCACCCAAGCTTCGGAGAGGCGCTCTTCGAGGGTATCAAACAGGGCAATGGTGTACCATACCCACAGGCATGGGGCTACTTTGCAACCCTGCTTCAACCCATTGGTGGGCACAAAAGCTGCAGTGTGGTTCCCGGCCTGGTAGACAAATCTCGCACCCGTGTGGAGGCGTTGTACCACTTCGACCACAGCATGGGGAACCTGATACTTCTCCAATGTACTGTATATGCTGCAGCGATCAGCCAGGTCAAAGGCACGACTTAGGTCAAGAGACAGGCTGAGGGCTCCTGCAAGGGCCAGCGGTCGCCTGCCCGCGTACATCCCAAATCTGGAAATTTGCTGCAAGCGAAACAGCTTGGTGGCCTCCGCCACATGCATGTGGATGCGAAGGAGGGCATTCAGCGTGCCACGTCCCGCCGTGTAGGCAAACTGCGGGCGCTGGGTAACAAGTTGGCTGAGCTGCTCAAGCATACGATCACGCAGGGCCCCCGCGAGGGCCTTTGAGGGTGGCCCCATGAGTCCAATAGGCCTGAGATTTCCCAAGACGTGTGGAGATTTCCCCACCTTAGGCAACATGACCATCTGAGCGTCAGTGAGGTCTCCCCGAAGATGTCCAGGTGAGCCTTGCACGAAGTGTTGGCGGAAGGAAGCACCGAAGATAGGGCCAAGCAAGGAAGCACAGAGTTTCCAGGCCGCGGCTGGTGCCAGATGGCTGGGGACCGCCTTGGCCGCTTTTGTAGCCTCCAGTTGCACAGTGATTTCGGCATCTGTGATGGGCAAGGACTCGGTGAGCGAGTTGCTCACTGTGTTGTGCATAGGTAGTTTTACCCTGGGCTACCAAGGCTTGGACTTCGGCATTCTTGCTGAGGAGCTGCCCCTCGTCATCACGGAGACGCGAGAAGACCCGCCCAGGTGAGGGTGTCAAGGAGCGGACGATCTGAAACAGGGTACGCTGGTCGCCCCGTTGGGCTGCCTCTTCGGCCTGTAGCAGTTTGGCAGCAAAAGCAGTCCGCTTGATGTCTTTACACTGCTGGCGGAGGGCCCTGGAGGCCCGAGCAAAGGCCAGGTAGAGCTTCCACTTGTGGAGCATGACGGCAATGGTGGCGACACGCGGCCTGCGCAGCAGAGCATACAAGCGCCAGGTTTGTCTGGCTGAGGCACGGAGTGGCGCCTGCGCGCTGACACGGCTGTCGGCAATCGGAGGCGGAGGGAAGACCTGCTGCACACATTGCTGGAGTATGTGATTGACACGGGTATGCAAGGCGTGTGGGTCGCGGATTGGAAGGTCCTGCAGCTTTTCAGCGACCAGGGTTTGCAGGGCCGCCGCATCCGCATTGCAACTGGTAGCGGCCTCCAGCAAGCTGGCTTTGTCGATGGACGGGCTTGTGGTCTGAGGACGGCCTGGCCGCCAGTGCACCGGTAACATCGGTAGCTGAGCCTCAATAGGCAGGTGGCCAGCAAGGCGCCACCCTGCGACAGGAAAGTGATGCAAGGGACAAGCCTGACGACTCGTCCCCGTGGCCACGTTGTGATCAGCCCTGGTGACTGTAGTGAGTGTGTGGCGGTTGTGCGTGCCAGCTGTTCAATGCGCATAAGTCGTGACTGGCAAAGAGCGTGGGCAGACGAGAGTCAATGGTGCTAGCACTAGTGGCTGGTCCCACGGCATTGCCCACGTGGGGGTGCTGTGGTCGCAAGTTAGTGTTGTAATCCCCACACGCAAAAAGGATGTTCCGAGAGGGCAAGGAGCCAAGGGTGACATCAAGGGCATCCCAAACCGAATCTCTGAGCTTGGTGTTTTCCTGTGTGGATAAGTGACTGCGCCACACGTGCTGGTAAGTAACAACTATATCCAGGCTAACATCCGAACGCTTAGGCTTGGCACGGACATGCACCACGCGACCCCCGATCACCTCATGTACAGCCGGGTCCTGGAAGTGGGCACGTGACAACATGACGAGCAGCCCAGCATACCTGTCTGCGGCGGCATCGGCAGGGGCCGGTGCGCTGTGTATACACAGCCACTTCCCTGAGAGGTATTCTGAGCTGGCCGACCAGTGCGTTTCTTGCACAACGCAAACCTGGTACTTGTTTTGCACCTCCAACCAGGCGACTAGTTCTTGGTACAACCCCGCATGTAGACCCCCAGCATTCCAACTGATGCAGTGCAGCTCGGGTTTCGCACCTGCTCGTTGGCGTGCCCGTCGCGGATTTGACCTGGGAGCAGCTTGGGGAGGAGTATATGGTAAGGTCTGCAGGGATTCCGCACTGTGCCAGCGACCTCGGTAGTAGGTTCCGCCTGTCCGGGCAGCCCTGAGTCGGGCTCTGCGGTACGCTCTGCTGCAATGCTTCCCCGGCGGAGCGCCAGGTCCCGCCTCCACTGCAGCTATGGAGGCAACCCTCACCCCAACTGCCCCCTCTATACTACTTGTCAGCATCATTACGGAGAGAGGAAGGCAGCAGCCGGACTTGGGACCGGCTTGGCTCATCGACTTGGGCGGCTTAAGCGGCTTAAGTGGGTGGCGTCTAGGGGTTGGGGGCTTATGAGGCTTAGGGTGAATTGAGGCTATGGCGGAGTGCGGGCTGGACGTGCGAGGCACTTTGCGTCGCGGTCCTGGCCGTCGGCTGCGCAGAGGCCATCGTCCGGAACAGACCTGTAAGGAGGCAGTGGGGTAGGGACGGGTGAGGGCCTATGTCTACGCCGGGGCCTTAGGTAGGGTCCTAGGGGGTGCAGGGTCGGCAGAGCTTGAAATCGCACAGTGCTTAGGCTACGAGGCCTGCCAAGAAGCCATCGGCATGTGGCCGCCGGGAGCTGCACACAGATGCGTCGGGCGCGGCAGCAAGGCTCAAGAGGCAGGTGCGCCCCTCCTGGGGCGTCTCTCGTGGGTAGCCTGGTACTCCCAGTTGGCCCAGTATTGCCGGCGAGACTCTGTAAGATACTGTGGGCCAGCCGCTGAACCACTTGCCAAGAGGCACCTTGGAGTTTCCTTCTGAGGGCTCCGACCCTGGCCCCTTGGGACCTGCTCGATATGTTCGGGCAGGTAGCACATAATTCCAACCGAAATTGGCCACAAAGCACACCCCTGGATTCCTCCAGGCTCGGTCCTTCCAACACGAGGCTTGTCTCCGACCATGTAAGTGAGTTAAGTGAGGCTGGCGAGGCAGCCTCACAGGAGGTAGAGCTGGAAAGTCCAACCGAGGAGCTGCTGGGAGACCTTTCGAACCTTCCATCCGGTAAGGGTGGTCCCTGCACTCGCACCATGAACCTTTGGTTGTTCTCGCGCACTTCCAGTACCGGCCATCGGCGGGCACGATCGGAGTCACTGTCGCTGGCCCCATCGGCCGGTGTGTCTGACCGGCTCGCTGCTGCAGAAGACCTCCCAGAGATGGCTGTGGATGGAGGGTGCAGCGGCCGGGGTGGTGGTGGCCCCCGTGGCGCTCTGGCAACAGGTGGCCCCTGGCCATGATCGTGTGGAGTGACGCCCATGGACTGCTCGAGGTCCTCCAGCTCAGATAAAGTGGCACCAGCACCAGCATCACTGTCATCGTCAGCCATGGCCGTGCGTGCATAGAGGTTTCACCCAAGTCAGCCCGGGCCTTGCGAGCCTAAGCCAGCCAAAGAGAAACCCAGCCCAAAAAGCCAAGCCCCCCGGCCCCAAAAGAAGAAGAGAACACCACCCCCGGGCACTCGCCTGTGAGCCACGGGGCTTCATCATCATCATCATCATCACCGTCGCCATCATCATCACCAACAGTGTCATCCACGCCAGCATCATCCGCGTCGTCATCACCATCAGCAGCACCATCGCCTCAGCTAGTGTAGGGACCTTGATAGTTAGAATAGGGTTTTGGGGTAACTTATACTATAGTCATAGTAAGGACACCCATAGCTAGTATAGTAGTATAGGCATTTAGTAAGGCTCCTATATTTACTTCTTCTTCTGTCAGAAGAACACTCGCCGCGGTAGCGGTCGACGCATCTGAATGCAGCTCCGGGGATTGGGCCTCCAGGGTGCTCCAAGGCTTGTAAGGGGCCCTTCTCAAGGGTTTCATACCCAGAGGGCCCAAGACCCCTTAATTCAGGCATGTACCCTAAATCATAATAATATTAAGGCCCCTATACTTTATGGTATATTCCTTAATTACCGGTCTTGGGTTCTCTGGGTAGGAGGGTTCAGGCTGTCGGCTTGGTGTGTTGGGACTGGGTTCAGGGCCGTCCTCGAAACCCCGTGCAGTAGCAACAAAAACATCGTCTCCCGAATAGGGAAAGTTAGACCGAAAGCGCAACGGTCCCTTCTGCGGTTGCCTTGCACCTGAAACAGGAAACGCCCTGAAGCCCAAAGCCCTGGAAAGAACGAATTGCAGGGCAGGCCGGTCGTTCCTGCAGCGACTTTGCGGCAGGCGCATCTGTGACCTGCGAGCAAAGCAATTGGAATTCCGAGCTGTGAGTTTTGGAGGGTAGGATCAGAATTTAAGGTTCAGCACTAGGGCTGCAGGGTTAGGGCTTTAGGGTTTAAATGGCTTGTACGCTAAGCTTCTTTGGGTTTAGGCGTCAGGGGTCTGGGGTTTCGCTTGAGGGGTTTGGGCAGTTTAGCCTTTTAGTCTTTAAAACAAGTCTTCAATTCGAAACTCCTGCTTGCAAACCCCTTGCCCGGAGTTTAGGGCTTGCATTCATCACGTTCAGATTTTGGGCTTGCTGTGCTCCACCCAAAACTCAGCCGTTTTGACCACGAAGCCACCCCTGCAAGCCCCGATGCTAAAGCCTTTAACTTCTAGGCCCCATGGCCCAAAACTCCTACACTCCTACACGCTACAACCGGAAGAACTATCCTGAACTATCGAGCCTGGACCCTGGCATGGCACGGAGCTCCCAGAAACTCCACAACACGAATCCCTTTGGAAAGAGAGTAGCAAGGTTTAGTTTAGGTCTTACTGGTGCAGGGTCGAGGATGCACCGGCTTTCGAAAACTGAGCTCTCTTGCAAGCGCTCTTGCGAATTCCACAATCCTAGGAAGTATTGGGGGAGACCGCTTAAAGGCGACCCTTCCTAACCCTACTTCTGGCTCTCTTAAAAGGGACCTTATTGAGAGGGTCTATATCCCCAAGGGTCCCCCTTATCCTAACTCCCACACAAAAACTCCCAAAACAGTGATCGAGCTTGCACGTTGCTCCCTACTTTCGAGCTACAGACTGATAGGAACAGAGATGCCAAAGAGTAGGAAATAGAGTACACATAGGATCGTCCCGGTCAAAAGAACACTGATAGGCAAATAGTGTGACACTTAAGAGAAAGGTGTATGACGACTGAGGATACTTCGTGCGTCAATTATATCAGAATTACCAAGTACAGCAGTACTCAGAGATTGCCTTCAGCTCCCACTCGGCATCAACAATCGGATTCCGATGTCAGGTCCAGTGCACTTCGCCTAAGGCCTATTCCAAACCGGGCTTGGGGGAATGGAAGGGCCTTAACTTTCAGGGCAGGGTTTGGGCAGCTTGTACTATGCACAGTATTCGGAACCCTCAGGAAGAGTATTTAAAAACCATGCAGACACATCCTATTACACCCTACAAACACCTATAAGGGTCCTACCAAAAAAGACTACAAGCACTCGATCAAACCCCCCAGAAACTTCCGAAGAAACTCTCTAAAGAAACCCATAACAGACCCCCCCCCCGTAAGGAGCCATCCGCACCGAACCCGAAGCAAAATCTCTCCCCGAAACGCCTCTGGGCCATCCTTGGCAGGACGTCCGGGTCCTCACAAGGTGGCAGAGAGCTCCTCCGGGGCGTTTCAAGGGTTCTCCAAAGGTGTCTCGGTTTAGGGTTTAGGGTTGAGGGTTCTGAACAAGGCTAGACCCTAAACCCTAAACCCCAAACGGCTGCCAGAGCTGCGGTTTTGACTTTAAGGTTTAGGGTCTCAGGATTGGGGCTTCAGGGCTTGAAGGTTTTGGGTGCGGGTTGTGGGGTTTGGGGATTTCAGCATTCGGGGTTGCGGCATGTAGTGCTTCAGGGTTTCAGGATTTCGACTTTCAGGATTTAGACGGGCTTAGGGTTCTCGTTTTGGGTTTGTGATTTTTGCGGTTAGGGTGAGAGGTCAGGGTTTGGCTAGGGTTTAGGATGGTGTGCAACAGTAATCAATAGTAGTCACAACGGTTTAGGGTTTAGGGTTCAGGGTATAGCAGTAACAACCATGATAGTAATAACAGCAATGATAACAACAAAGTAATAAAGAGTAAGAATATAACAACAACAATCACATAATAACAACAAAAAGATAACGATTATTACAATGATTGCAATACTAATAACCGTAGGAACAACAACTTAATACGAACATAATGACAACAGTAATAGCAATAACAATAGTAATAACAATGTAGTAGTAATCATAATAGCAACAATAATAATGATAATGACAATAGTAATAATACTACCTCCAGGCCCAGGCTAGCTCAGGTGGCCCGGGTGGGGCGTAGCGGGGGATTTGGCACCTACAAACCCACCTGCCTGCGCGACGGGCCCAGATGCCTCAGCGCCGGTGCTTTCGAGGGAGGGAAAAGGTTGTGGAGTTAGTTTTGGGGTGTATAAGGATACAATAGTAATGGCAGAATAAATATAATAATGATAATAGTCATAATAATAATCATAATAATAATAAGAAGAATAATAATAAGAATAATAAGAATACTAATAATAATAATAACAATATTAATAATAAGAATAATAATAAGAAGAAGAATAATAATAAGAAGAAGAAGAATAATAATAATAATATTAAGTCTTAATAACAGTTGTGGCAATAGAGTAATAGTTAGAATGATTATAAATATTTGAATAGAATCCTGCGCAGACACTGGGGTCGTGGACTCCTGAAATTGCCATGACAGGAGCCAAAGGTGGAAACTTGCAGCCTGCGCAGTCACGACGGCTCAGACAAGCTATGATCAAAGCTGCACCCTGAACCCTAAACCCTGAGCCCGAAGCCCTAGACCCTACACCCTAAGCCCTAAACCCCTGAACCCCTAAACCCTGAACCCCACAGCTCCTGAAGCCTCAAGCTCCCAAACCAGTCGCAGCCCAGGTGCTCGGCGCTGCCCGATGGCCCCAAGTGCCGAGATGAGGATCGAGCCAGCTGCCACAAGCCTGGGCATAGGGCTTACTTAGGGTTTCGCCCGAAACCCCAAACCCTAAACCCTGAACCCTGAACCCCTAAACCCTGAACTTGCCCTAAACCTTTGGGGTTGGGTGGGGTTCCTAGGAAAACCCCGAACTCCGGAGCCCTGCTGAAGCCGAAACCGCTCTCGACCTCTACTCTCAACATCGAGCCGAAAGCCCTAAACCCTAGAGCCGAAAAAGACCCAAACCCTACACCCTAAACCCAAAACCCTAAACCCTTTAAACCTAAAGCCGAAAAGCCCCAAAAGCCTAAACCTAACCGGGTCTCTCCAGGGACGCCGGAGCGGGGGCTCCTGAGAGAGTTAGTTAGGGGCCCCCCCCCCACCCCAAAAAAATGTAACGACGGAGGAAGCCTCCCGAGCCTCCAAGGACCCTCACAGAAGCCTCACCAGTAAGAATAAAAGCTCATGGGTTTAGGGTTTAGGGTTTGGGGTTTAGGGTTTAGGGTTTAGGCTAACACTAATGGTTCATGCTAATAGTTGGTACATGATAGCTCCTAACTAACAGCTTAATGGTAGTAGTATTGGTTCTAGAGTCTAGAGTCTTTGTGGAGGAGCCCTTATAGCAACTAGGCTTTCCATGGATTGATTCGGCCTCTTAGTTTCAGTTCTCTGCCGTCGGAGGCGCGTCGCAAGGTCTCAGGCCGTGTTGGCAGCACACTGCGGCCGGAGCTCTCCATGCACCTATCCAAATGCGACTGAAAGGTTTAGGGCCAGGGTTGAGGATTGAGATTCGAGGGTATGGTGCTTGGGGCTGCGGGTTTAGGGCTGAGGGAATTAGAGGTTGCAAAGCAGTCCTAATCATAAAGCTATACCCTAAACCCTAAACCCTAAACCCTATACCCTGTACACGTATCGACCTTGGCGTTGGGGCCTCCAATGCCGCCGCAGAGACCGCCTCCGCTGCAGTCGGGCGAGACACACTTGGAGCCGCCACCGCCTATGCCTGCACGCTGGGCCCGGGGCTTAAAGGCTTAGGGATATGACAGGGTCTTGGGATGTCTGTGGCTTGGGGTGTAGCTTCAGTTTTAGGATTACAATTATAGCAGTTGGTCCTTTAGGCTTTAGGGCCTTTAGGGTATTCAGGTTGCTGGGTTGAGGCTTAATCGAATGTAAGAAAAGTACGAACAGCGGCATCAAGCTAGTTAAGTAAGGCCCGGGATGTACCGTCTGCAAGCACAACAGCGAAAGTAACGAAGCCAACAACAATACAGGTGCTTGCATCGCGATCAATGCTATCATGAACAAACAGAAAAAAGGGAAACAGTATGATCGTCAACACAAATCACATACAGGTAAAATGTGACGACCTATCCATATCCCTATGCATGCGTCTTGCAGCAGCTTCAGCTTGCACAGAAGTGCTGAGGGAGTGGAGGAGCAGCATCTTCCGAAGTGCCAACCCTGCTAAAGCCTGAACCCGAAACCCCACAGCCAAACCCGCACAGTAAACCCTACACCCTGCAGCCTAACCCCCTAAACCCCAACACCCAAACCCTCAACTACTAAAGCCCCGCAGCCTCGAGGTCGCAGACCCCAATCCCAAAACCCTCAACCCCTTTCGAAAGCCCCACTCAAACCTGACCAAAAAACAGCACAACGCTTCACGTCAGGTGAAAAAACCATGACATTTGAAGGCATCGTTGCAAACCCAGGGACCGTGTGAGCAACGTCCAGCGCCGAGGGATCCGCCAGTCCGTCCGCGGAGGTCTCACTTGAGGCTTTTCCGGTGGGAGGGCTTAGAGTAAAGATTCGCCGAAGGGTTTAGGGTTCAGGGTTTAGGGTTTAGGATTTAGGACTTTAACCCTTGAGAGCTAGAGGGCTGGAGGGTTTCTAGGTGTGGGATTTAGATTTTAAGATCTAGGGTTTAAGGATTCGGGCTTTAGGGTTTAGGGTCAGATTTGAGCACTCATCGGGCTTTCTGCCGGGAAAGAGAGTCGGCTGGTTCGACTACAAGGATCTTAAATAGATACAGGTGTTCGTCCGACAGGTGTCCATTGTGTCTTTTTTTGGGCTTCGTTCATGTCGGAGCCTTAGTACTGGAATAGGGGCCCCCTAAGTGTACTCACAATCAACTGGGGGCAGTGGGGGTGGGACCCAAAATACTGTCTTACCCTAAGATGGACGACTTGGGCTCAGGGGTTCCAGGGTTTTGGGTGTTGGGGGCACTGACGAGGCGAAACCTACGGCACCACTGACACAGATGCATGGCGGGGTTCAGGGGTTCAGGGTTTAGGGTTGGTTTTCGGCTTCGGTCTTTACATGTCTTTAACGGCTTGGGACTTGCGGCCGTTTCAGGGTCCTTACCAGATTCAGCGATGTAGACCTGCACACGGTAAGCCCATGTCTTAACAAAACCTCGATCCCAACCCGACAATCCCAAAAGACCCTGCAACCTAATGCCGAGCCTAAGTGCCCTAATGCCCTAAACCCTAAAGCCCTTAAACCCAAGTCGTCCAATAGGGTAAACAGACTAGTTGGGGTCCTAATCCCAAAATCAAATCGTCTGAGCCGAGCCCTTCGTTTAGGTCTGGGGTTTAGAAATCCTTACATCCTCCGAAGAATCCTGAAGCGACCATGTTAACCCCGGACCCTTCTGCAAGCAAAACCCTTTAGCCTGGAAACCAGTCCGAAACTAACCCCTTGCAAACCCCCAATACACGAAGTACAACGACTCCACCCCAACACATCCTGAAACCAACCTTGTTGAATGAACTCCTCTGCACAACGAGATCCAACTTTGTCTATCGTCCCTTACAAAAACCTGCTGGGCAACCCTCAAACTCAACACCCAAACGCAGCTCGTGGGCCAGCGCCACCAGCGGCTCGCAGGCGAACTACAACCGTCCCGGACTCCGCAACCTTGGCCGCTTAGGCTTGTTGAAGCTGTAGGTGTTACGAGTAGGGTCTGCCATGCTAACGTGTCGACATAGCAAAGCACAAAAGACAACCGCAAGCGAGTATCATCCTCAACTTTCCTGGAGGATAAGTGCTCTAATCAATCTTGCGCACTCGCGGGTGGAGGATCACAAAATTTCGGAATGATCAAGAAAAACTAGGCTCAACGGATCCAAAAAAATTAGGAAAAAACAAATTAACGGTCCCGGATCTGCTGCAAATACCAGCACCGTTCCTGGGAAGAGCGATCACTGGCCGCACAATCTGCACAATGCTGGGCAGGATGCCGTGACTACCTTGATTTGTTCTGACTTGCTGCGTTTGTGCTGTAAAGCTGGGACACATAGTACTGCCGGACTGGCTGGAATCAGCAATTTGGCCGGCTCAGCGCCTTATCATGCACGCAGTCGGAGCACAACTTGGACGTCGAAGCTCTGGTCCTGCTTCTGTTGCACGTTGATACCACCAAGTTCTACCAAGTCCCCATAGAGGTACATGGAGGAGCGGTGGGCCAGCAGAAGATGAAGCCGCCATGTCTCATGTAGCTCACGGAGCCGCTTAACCGCTTGCGAACACAATGGCGTGTGAGGAACTGCACTACGTTGAACAACCCATGAAGTCATGCTGGCGCAGCGTGGGAGCCTCCGGGAAGCACCTGACAATGCAAGACTGCATGGCTGGGATGCGAGGTACTTGTACGATCTTGAGGTCCAGCTTCTTGTCAAGCCGCCTGTGAAGCACCGGCCGGCTCAAATGTTCGCGACCGACTGGATGTAGATACACCGCCCACAAGCCACGACTTGCGAAGAAGCGCCCAGATCGTTGTCAGACCACCGGTAACAACTGTGTGCAAGCGTGCAGCATAACCTGCCTGCCGTCATGAGGACACTATGGACATCGTGTTGCCAACAAGCTCCTCCATCACGGACGCTTGCCGGATACAGCCGACAAAGGATGTCACACATTGCAAAGTCAAGCCGTATATGCCGACAGCGCTACCAAATATCCGGACGTCACCGCCTTGGTTGCCACGGCCTCGGTCTGTGCCTGGCTCGCGATTCACGCTAGCTCGTGGCAGTGCCACAGCATCTCAGTCGAGACAGTCCCCTGTTCCCTCATGTCTTTAACGCCTCACCAGGGCGTCTGACCTCCAGCTGGGCCCCGGAGGGCAGGAGGACTCACAGTGATTGAAACCACACTATTCTCAACCGAAACATCATGCCTCCAGTCCCATCCTCTTCAGCCATCACTGCCGTAGCAGTGTACTGATTCAAGTTCTGCACCTCGAAAACGGCCGATAACGCAGCCCTCGAAAAGGTCTGCATGGACAGACTTTGTGCTCCCACACTCGAAGGATGTGGTGCAGGTGCACCCAACGGAGATCTCGAGGCTGAAAAGGACAGCCAAGCTGTTTCAAGAAGACCGAATGGTCTTGAACAGTAAGTTATTGAAGCCATGCGGAAATCTTCTCACATGCCATCTGGAAGACGGGTTTCCAGGGAGAGTGCAAGTAAAGGAGCAGAATTGTTAGTGATCGGGCAGATGACTTGAAAGCAACATGGCAAACTGTGATTGAAGTGCTGCGCAGTCACAAACCTCATTTCAACTCTGGTCGAACTGCATTCTACAAGTTGCTACCTATGACATGACTTGCAAGCATAGAAGCCTGCTCTCAACGAGATAGGACTGATGTAAAACAGCTGAGACAAGAGATCCAGCGGCGCAGAACGTCCACAGGATCATGGTCTAGGCGACACGAACCCAGAGTCCAGCCAGATGTGCCCAGATCGTTACCAGACCACCAGAAGTCACCCCGCGTGCACGAACCGGCAAGCCGTGCAGAGACTTGGTTGCCACTGCGTCGGTCGGCGCCGTATACGGGATTCATTTCAGAGAGGCTGCAGATCTCGAGTCCAGTAATGAACGAAGCACCTGAGCTCCACAGCAACAGCCGACCCAACGCCCTCACCTCCTCGTCGTCGCGGCAACCAAGGCTGTGGCAGGGCAGGGCCAGCTGTGCTGCCGTGCCCGGTAGCATGTCGTATTATATCGTTCGAGGAAGGGGTGATGAAGAAGGTGGAAGCACAGACTGCCGCGCCCTACACAGCCTCAATTGTCACGACGATGGGGAGATGGCCGAAGAATAAATCCTGCTGCTCGGGCATCTGCCATGAACGATCGGCAATGCTGGTGCCTACAGCTGATCCCGTACCCAAGGGCAACGTCTTGATGGTTGCTTGCCATGAACGTAAAGATGAACTTACGATCACGATTGCTGGGGCTTCAGAGGGTCAGGATCTCGGGGTTGGAGGTTGGAGTACAGCAGCCCGAACGTCTACTTCAAATGTCCTTCCAAAGAACAGCTGCGGCAGCCCGGCACAAAATCTCCACTGAACACCTACAACCCTAAAATGCCGCAAAAGCAGACTACTTACCCCAAAAACTCAAAATCGAAACAGAACCCAAAGAGCTCCCAAACCCTCCGGACCCAGCCCTTGAAATCGAAACACGGCCAAGGAATGGACGCGTTGGCGAGATTCCGTGCACGAGTCTTCGGCTCGCAGCCTGAGCCGAAGCGGGGCCAAGCAGGCACAAGTGGATGATGCCGATGAGGATGACGATGAGGACGTATGAGGCTGACGATGGCGATGAGGGAGATGCTGATTTATCTCGGTGGTGATGGTGATGATGACGATGATGATGGCGGGATAATCATCACCGAGCGGCACCGCAAGAGATCGCACTGTCTCCGCAGCAAGTCCAACACCGCATGCTTGCTGAAAGCCTGGCCGTGGACTCTACTTGATTCCCCAACATCAACCTGAGGTCCCACGCCCCACGCAATCGGAAGTGAATCGAGCAGGAATCTGACCAGAACTAGACGAGAAAGAGGAGCAACGAGGAGGAGGAGGATTCGACTGCAATGCTAAGACGCCGGCGAAGCTGACCACAAGGATGATGACGAAAGTTGCGACACCAACAGCGAGGACAAGGGTCCGGATGAGCAAGGGGAGAAGAAGGCTCCTTTGTAAAATGGGTAATGGCAAGCTTGCAAGCCAAACCCGCTTGCGTGTACACACTTAAGCAGCGGTCACTGACAGCTGTCGGTCTCACGCGGCTCCAACAGTCTTGTCCCCGCTGGCATTTGGCAACCAGTATCGTGGTAACATGCATGAAGATGGCATAATCGTAGTTTTAGGAGCACCAGGGCATAAGCATAGCCCCAGTTAGGATCCCTTTTTGGGCACTTAGAACTCTACTTATTATCCTGCCCTTCTTGCCTCCGGTCCCTAGAGGGTGGCCAGCCGTTGGAGGGCCGCCGAGCCGTGGATGGCATTCCACTCCTCCGAATGCGCCGAAGTTTGCTTCTCCCACTTGTGGTCCCAATCGCTCTCCTTCGATTACCACTACTAAGACCCCCTGGAAGTCTCGTGCTTCTGCTGTTGTCACCCTTGTCATTGCCTCGACCTGACACTATCCGCTGCAAAGCAGACTCAAGAGCCGAGTCTCCTCGTCGCGCAGCCTGGCCCAGTCCGCCGAATAACCGACACAAAAGCAGTACTAGCAATGCGAGTCGCAGTGGTGCTGAAGAAGTCACGGCAATCATCCTGAGAAAGAAACCTAGCCGCAACACGACCAATGGCAGTATACACAACCACAGAAACTTACGCAGCAATCATAAGTTGGGAGGGGAGCGGTCGCCCCCCCCCCCCCCCCCCCNNACGCCCCCCCCCCCCCCGCCGCCCCACCCGAATTCGACTCCCATCAGGAAAAAAAAAAAGCATTCACGTGAGGTTTCAGGATTTCTCAAGGTTTGGGGCTCAGATGTTCGGGTTCGGGCTGAGAGGCTGTAGGGTACCTCAGACCCCACACCCCGAACCCCTCAACTAGAGCCCTAAACCCTAGACCCCTGAGCTAAAGCCATAAGTCGTAAGCCCCTAAGCTAGAACCGTACACTCTTAACCGTCTTCATCCTCAACGTCGTCATCGTCCGCCTCCTTGGCGCCTTCGCATCTTCCTCCTCTTCTTGATCTCACCAAGCTTGCCATCATCACGGTCCGTCGTCAACCAACAGCATCAACGGTGTCAGCATCACCACAGAGGATCTCCGGCATATCATCCTCGTCAACTTGGGGAGTCACTGCATACGTCATGTCACAATAAGGCAAGCAGTCATTCGCAGTGTTCTTAATCATAGTCTTGATGATCTTTAATCTAAGGGTCGTGATCACCATCAACATCATCATCGTGCCGTCGCCATGATGAAAATCACGATGACAAGCATCCTGCTGATCTCCTATAAAGCTTAATAAGGAGAACCTTTCGAACCCGTAAGAAAAACCTGTAAGGGTTACCAGAAGAACTGGTGCGTGTCGACCGCCTTGAGCCAGCTTGAGAGCTCTGCACGATGGCCAGCACATCCTTCGGCTTAGGAACAGCAAAAAGGCAGGGTTTGCGGCTTAGGTTTGATTCGGGCTGTACAGCGAGTGAATTCTGGGCTCAACATGTGCTGTGATTTTTGGCAGGGTTGAGGGGGCTGCCCAAAGCTTGACTACAGCCTGTTACACTCCTAAACAGTACCCCTGGTGAGCTCAAAACCTTTGCAAACGCCTCGCGCCAGCGAGGGGAGTTTAGTTTGAGTTTGAAGGTGCGACTTGAGATCCGATTTCGCTTTCTTGTCAAAGCCCTTGAAGCGAGGCTTCAGGGTCTTGGCCGAGCCTCGCACGGTTTTGTCAGCAGGCTATGTTACATACACATATATATATATACATGCATGCGTGCGTGCGTGCGTGCGTGCGTGCATGCATGCATGCATGCATGCATGGATGGATGGGTGGATGGATGGATGGATGGATGGATGGATGGATGTCACACATATAATATCTATATATATATACATATATACACACATAAACAGGCTTGTGTATAAATATAAATATGAACATAAACATATAAAAAATACATAGGAACGAGTTGAGGTGTGCATGCATACACACGTTATATGTATGTATGCGGGTGACCACTCCCGAATCGGCACTACGGAGAGCGAACGTTGCATTATGTCGCGTTATAAGAGATTTTGCATGAAGCTTGCAGGGGGCAGGAGCTCTCAATGGGGGCCTCCTGCCAACGAAGGGGAGGGGTGAAAGCGCACCGATGGACTCCAGCTGGTGGCCAGCTAGATTACAGGTTTTCCTAATTGACAGCGAAATGTCGTGAAGCCATCCCAGGACGACATCA
>CAJNJA010062786.1:9631-23353 GCA_905231915.1 Symbiodinium necroappetens
CCCCCCCCAAAAAAAAAAAAAATTCGGAAAGTCCCATTTCAGGGCAAGCTGCCAAAAGAGGAGTTGCTGAGTCCATAAATTATCTCGTCCTGAGACAGCCAAACGATTAGGCTTTAGGGTTTAGGGTTTNNCTAGCCATGAACCTCCAAGTAGGCTTTAGCTTCTTGGGAGTACATTTTGTTTTTGTGGGTTTTGGCTTTGGGTTAGGGTTTAGGGTTTAGGGTTTCAAGCTCTCCAAGCATCTCGTCCTGAGACAAGTTACCCTAAGTTTCTGAGCGCATGAAGCAGCCATGTCTATGAGTCATTGCTGGCTGGGGACACTGGGTCTAGGGTCTAGGGTTCTTGTGGCACTGGTTTTAGGGTTTACGCAAGTTTCTGCAGGCGCGAATGCTTGTCCACGTGCTGAAAGCTGATGCACATCACAGCTTTGGCCCTTTGGATTCACGACGCCCGGGCGGATGAGCCTTTGCTTTAGGCAGGAACTATCTGCCTGCCTCGACCCTGCAGAGTAGACTGCACTGAGACTGCATTTGTATCGGGAACCTACAGTAGTAACTAGTGCAATCCTGCTTGGGAGAGTCCAGAGCCCCGAATCCCTGCCACACCATGTTGACAACATCCAAACTCAGGCATAAGGGGGTGGTGCTTTAGCTCCTTCCTGACACGCATGGTTGATAACGGCGGACTGTTCGGCCGAGTTTGCCGAAACTCACACCAAACACCTCAATTGTGCAAACCCATATAGCAAACAATATACAGCATCAAGACTCATCTGAAACCAGTGGGGGGAAACCATAGTTTAAGGCCACAGTGGCATCGTGCCACCAATCCAACTCCGGCAATATAGGCTGCCTGGGCGTGCATCGCCATAACTAGGCTCATCTTCTAAAGTGCGGAGATCCATGACTTATCTGAAATAAAAAGCCGTGAGGCTCGGGTTCGAACATGTTCAAAAAGGTCGGTGCAGGCAAAACCTGCCGGTGTTGCTGTTGGAGGAAACTCCAGTCAGGCTAGAGAAGGTCGAAAGGTGCTGCTTTTGACGGGCCGAATGCGCTGACCTGTATCCGTTCTGCCACTGCACGACCTGCTTGCTGCTACTACCACTGCTGCTGGTACTACGACAACGACTACTTCTTCTGCTCCTACTCCTGCACTACGACTACGAAAATATTCGTCCCTTGTATATCCTTAACTCATGTGCGGAAATTGTTATTGTCCTGTTGAATGATTGAGGCTCCTGTCTTGGTACATGCTGTTATCTACTGCCAGCATCGGCACCACGATTCGCACAAGCGGGCCTCGAAACAGCAGGAAGGTCAACAAGGCCCACAACGCACACACACACACAACCGGAGGTCAAACAGCCAGCCCTTCTGCAGGATTACATTCGAAAAGGTTGCAACCCGAAACTCTACCTACTTCCACGGAGTCTGAAACCAATGAAGGCCAGGGGCAGGGTGAGGATATGTGGCCGCTCCTGGGCCGCGACAGGCGAGAAGTTGCTCCAAATTTCACAGATCGGGTGCCACATGTCTACAAATACGAGGTGTTCTCTCCCATCCAATGAGGACTTGCTGCGGGGAAGGCAGGCCACGGGGTGTCATCTGACCGTGGCCAAGAGGCTTGGGAGGCTGTTCTATGAAACCGCAATGCTAGGGACATGAAACAGGCTTTCAAGACAAACTAACCCAAGATGTCGGGGACGAACCCTTAAACCGTCACGTTTCTCAGACACCTTTGGTTCCCAAACGAAAGTGTAGATGCAATGAAGCCTTGGGTCTGAGGACAAGGGTTTGGCGGATTTTAAGACGGGTCGCGTTCTCGCTTTGGCAAAGACATAGCAACTCCTAGCGTCGTCATCATAGCCACATGTTTTCCACGATGCTACTGGCCCCGTTAGACACCATCAGCTTCGCGTATCTTCTCCTGGGCAACCGCGTCATGACCCCATCTTCGACGGAGACAAAGTCGTAAAATAGTGGATGACGGAAGCCACACAAATCATCTTCAGACCCCAACCGGAACCCGAAACTGCAAACACTGAGCCCTGAATCCTCAGCCCCTAAACCATCCCAAATCCCAGAACGCCTCATAGAACCCTTGAGCCCCGACAAAAATCGAAAAGAAGCCCCATAGAAGCAATGACTATTAGAGGAAGTACCCTTTTGGATCCCTGAAAGTAGCGCTTATAGAACCTTTAGAAGACCGAACACCCCAAACATCCAAACCCTATATACCAAATGTTGGGTGTTGGCCCCTTCATTCCAAGGAAGACTCCCTTTCGCAATAGGTTTTTGGATGCCGGGTATATCTGCAACCACCACCCTGAACCCTTATCTTGGTGGCCACTCTTACAGGAATCTCATACAATTCCTTCAAAACCCAAAACCCTAATCCTAAAACCCTAAAGCCCTAAAAACCCCTAAAACTACCTAAAAAGCCCTAGTAACCCTGGACACTTTTGCAAGCTGAGTGGCTGGGTGCACACGTAGGAAGACCTGGGGTTCCGAGCGCGACTGGTGGCGCCCGTCGACCAGCACCTGTCGCAGGGCTTAGATAGGGGCTTACGACTTTTTTTAGGGTTTTTAAGGGTTTAGGGTTTTAGAGATAGGGCTTATAACCTTTTTTAGGGTTCTTAGGGTTTAGGGTTTAGATAGGGCTTGTAACCTTTAAGGTTTAGAGCGTGAGCTTCACAGGGTAGGGCTTGTAGGGGTTTGTGATTCCTTTGCAAACCATTTAGGCTCTTGAACGAATTGTGTGCGGTTTCTAGAGTGTTTTCACGCAGGCTTTTGTAGGGGTTATCGATCACAACATCGGGACGACCATGGAGCAGTTGCAAAGAAGATCTGCTGAGAAGCCGAGGCTTCCACCGTTTCTCGGCCGTGCTGGGACGGAGCTCTTGTTGAAAAGTAAGTAATGTAGAAGCCTTAATAATTAGAACAGGGTTTCGGTGCCATTATACTATAATTTTAGTAAGGAGCCCCCAAAATAGTATAGGTAATTATTTAGGCCACTATAGTATGCATACCGGATGCTCGAACTCCGGGCGAAAACATCTTGTGACGCAGGTGCGTTGACAGGAACCTTGTCTAGGATCCTATGAAGCAGGCTAGACTTGATGCCGACACGTGGCATGTCAGAGCCAGAAATCCACAAACCCCGCACGAAAAAACACAAAAGTATACACAAGTCTTGGAATTCCACAAAGCCGGGCCTCTACTGGATGCGTCCCGGGTCCGATTGCATGCACCTGAGCACTGCACGCAAAGCTTCCTTCTGGTTCCTACTGGTTTCGAGCTTTAGGCCTTTGTGTTTTGTGGGGCTTTGTGGGTTTTGGTTTCGGGCGTCAGGTACGCCCTCGTGGCTTCAGACGAGTGCTCGCCTGAGCTTGCCACCACAAGGCCTCGAGCCCAAAATTCCGAAGACGAAAACCTTAAGCCTAAACCCTAAAACCCTGAAGCTCGCAACCCCCAAACCGACGAAATCACAACGGAAATTACTAACATAGAAACCCAAACCCAAAATCCTCTAGAAAACCCTGCATTCTACTGTAAGTACTTTGGACCCTTTCCTGAAGCCTGAAATCCTGGCCATGAAGCCGACACAACTCGCTTTGGGAGACCGGGAGATGCAGCGTTTCTTGGCCGTGGCTTGGAGCGTCCTTTAAGGCTTCCTTTAAAGGTTTTATGGTTTTAGGGTTTAGGTTTAGGGTTTAGGGTTTTAGGTTTAGGGTATAGAGTAAGGGTGCCATAAGGGCTTACGTAGTGTTTAAGGGTCCATGTGCCCGAATAGTATTTACTTTTGGCTTCAAAGTAGTCTCTAATTAATTATGTAGGTACGTTGGGGCCGATGTACATACTATATGAGCACAAGGACTCATGGAACCTTACGGTTCTGCACTCGGCTGTGGGGCTCAGTGATCCTGTGATCTCACTACATCCAAGACAGGGGATAATGCACCTGGACTCTAAAAAACGTATATGATGTACTACCTTTTCAACAGGGGGCCTGAAACCGTAGTGGCCTTACTTAAACCCAGCCATGCGAACCAGAGCTTCAAACCCTCGTGGCGATGACTTCTGAAGCCCTAACCGTTTTTCCCGAAACCCCTATAAACCCTGAATGCAAAGCTGCCGACTGAGCTGAGGCTTTGGCATCTTCGGCAGTCAGTTGGCAGGTGGCAACTCGAGAGGTGGAGACCTTCTACTGGTGATCTCGAGAGTTCGGATGTGAAGGCCTTACGCTAAGGGTCCATGTACCCAAAATAGTATATACATTGGCCCTAAAGTACCTATATAGGGGCTACATTAAGGCCAAAGTATATACCATTTGGGTACATGGACCCTTAGGGTTAGTAACTTGAAGAGGGTTTAGGGTTTAGGGTGTCGGGAGTTGCGATGTAAAGGCGGCTTGGAGGTTTTGTATACTATAAGCCCATCGCGGAACCCGAAGGAATGATATTAGCTACTTCCTTCTGAGAGCTTGCTTTAGGGGCTCTCAGCGTGACTGCCCTGCAAGACCCAACCCTTAGCCTTTACAGCACAAAATGACAGACAGCGGATCCTCCACCCTTTTGGCGGGGGCGGGAGGGGGCACCATCGATGAGACGAGCTGAAACGAAGCGAAGGTACAGGATCAAAGAATGAGGATCCAAAGATTTCAGCGCTCACTTCAGAGTTTGTCAGGCAGAGGGTGTCTGATTTCATGAGCTTGGCCCGACCTGAAATCTTTCGGCTGAAGGGTTTAGGGTTTGAGGGCTGAAGACGAATCAACAGCTCGCTGTCTTCGCACTGGCCAGCTTAAGTCCTGCGGCCCCTAAACCCTTAAAGCCCGACAGCACACTTATAGAAACCCTGACATTGCCCTTGAAGAAACCTGTCTAAAACCTAAAGCATCGTGCAACAAGACATCCAACAAAACCGCCTTTAAACCCCGAGCCTGAGAAAACCCAAACAGGCCCCTTTGCAACGACAGTCTAGGGTTCTGGGGTTCAGGGCTTAAGGTTTTAAGGTTTCTGTAAAGGTTTTTCCTTGGATCTTTGGGTGTCCTAGACATTTTCGACAAGGGGTTTAGGGTTGGCGTCAAGTCAAAACTCTCACAACAACTCCACGACGCAGTGAACACGCAAAAGATGATAATGTAACAATAATGATACGAACTTTCTTTCATTGCTTTGAGAACATTACTAGAAATAGTTAACAATACCCAACAGCTCCCAAATCCAGCAAAATCCTGTAGTGAGTGGCCTCTTGAAACAGTAAAACCTTGAGCCCTAGGTCCTAGGTCGTCGGTCCGCCCACCTCGCCAACAACGAGACGCGGTCCAACCTGCAATTGAATTGAAATCTGGGTTTGGGGCGTGGCAGTGTAGGGCTTGCCCTAGACCCTAAACCCTAAACCTTAAACCCTAAACCCCTAGATGCTACACCCTAAACCGGTTGGCAGGATTGAGGGCTAATGGCGTATAGGCTTCTTACCTCTAAAGCCTCCGTGTGACGGCAGCCCGAGCCTGCTCACTGCCTAGATCAGAGCTGGAGTTACTCAGAGGCCCCTAAAGCCTAAAGCCTATAAGCCCTGTAAACTCTATAGGCCCCCTCTCTCTCTCTATACATACATATATATATATAATATTATATATATAATATATATATATATAAGCCCTATAAACCCTGCACCCTTTGAGTGCTAGAACCCAAAGTCGAACCCGTAAACCCTATATAAAACCCTAAACCCGTAAAAACCCTAAACCCCTAAACCCTAAACTAAACCCTTAAACCCTATAAACCCTATAAACCCTAAAAACCCTAAAGGCCCTAAACCCCTAAAAACCCGAAAACCCCCCGAAGATGCACAGAGGACTGGAGCTTGGTCCCAATGATGAAGCCACCACCGGAGTTCCAGGCTGCGGTTCTTCCGTGCCGTTTTGTTGTTCTAAAAGGAGGGTTTAGGGCTTATAGGGTCTAGGGTTTAGGGTTTAGGATTTGGGGTTTAGAGGGTTTAGAGAGTTTAGAGGGTTTGGAGGGTTAAGGGCAGTTTAGGGTTTCGGGTTTAGAGCGCTTAGGGCAGTTTAGGGCTTAGGGTTGATAGTTGATAGGGTTTAGGGTTGATAGGGTTTAGGGTTTAGGGTTTAGGGTTTTTAGGGTTTCGGGTTTATAGGGCCTAGGGTTTAGGGTTTATAGGATTTAGGGTTTAGGGTTTAGGGTTTTTAGGGTTTAGGGTTTAGAGGGTTTATGGCAGTTTAGGGTTTATGGCTTATAGGGTTTATAGGGTTTAGGGTTTAGGATTTAGGGTTTAGGGTTTAGAGGGTTTAGGGCAGTTTGATAGGGTTTATAGAGTTTAGGGTTTAGAGGGTTTAGGGTTTATGGTTTAAACATAGGGTTTAGGGTTTTTAGGGTTTAGGGCCCTGGCCAAGAGGGTCCATACCGGTGGTTATTCAATTCAGGGTCCCTTGTAGGGTCCTTCGTCTGAGGCTGCCGTGCTATATTGAGGTGGTATATTGGGTACCCCCATAAAAGGGACCCTCATGTAGAGAGAATTAGATCCCCAACCCCACCCTAAACCCTAAACCTTAAACCTTCAACCCTAAACCCTAAGACCCTAAACCCTATAAATTCTATAAGCCCTATAAACCCTACACCCTGAACCGGCCCAGGCAAAGCATAACCCAACAGGGTCCTGGGTTCCGTCAGGGGGCATACATTCTCCGATCATAGTGATTCCCAACATAAATTATAGGGAACCCCAAAAGGACATAAGCTTATAATCATTTTACAAGGATATCACTACTTTATTGGGCTTCACTATCAGGTTATTTTTTTATGTTGTATCCCTATACTTTTTGTTTGCTTATGTGCTTTCTTGGGGCCCTAATGAAAGCCCTACCTCCTGCAACATACCCATAGGCTCCATAGTAGTTCCTTTTTGTGGTTTGCATTTAGGATCCTATAAGGTAATCCCAAAACGGAGCTACTATGGAGCCTATGGGTATAGGCACTTGGAAAGGACCCCCCGGGTAAGGCGCTGCGCGCGGGGGGTGAGCATGAACTGTCGTACTGGACTGGCAATTCCGCATCCTGCTGCGTGAAGAGCAAACCCTCATTCTGGGTCCGTGTTGGATACAATTTTACATTTTTTGTTCTAATCGACCCCAATAAGGATTGAAAAGGATGTTATCATAAATTTAAAACCCAAGAAGGATCGAAAATGATCATGTTTGGTAAAGCCCCAACAGGGAGCCGGTACTGGCCATGGGGCGACTCCCGGGCGTGGGGAAAAGAGTTGATGTTTAAGTTACCAGAATACGGAAGTCAGATTCTTTCCCTAAGAGTCCAAGTTGTCCTTATTTATGGTTTTTGGGTACCCGTAAAGGCCCCAAAGTCCTTAAATAAGGACTACTTGGACCACCAGGGTTTGCTATTACTATGGATCCGGGGATGTGTCGGTTAACTGTTCTGGGTTTTTGAAGAAGAGCCCAAATAGGGTTTAGGGTTTAGGGTTTGGGGTTTAGGGTTTAGGGTTTAGGTGTTCTTTCTGAGCTGTCCTACGCCTAAAACCTTCAGAATGCACACTCGAACACAGTCCTTGGCTTCGGTAGCTTTATCGCTCTTGGGCATTTGATGGTGGGTTCGGTTTCGTGATAGTCTGCGGGCGTTCAGGGTTCAGGGGGTAACAAGTTCTGGCCGATGGGAGCTGGGGTTGTGTGTGATCTTGGTACTTTGGTATCGCATTTCGGGTTTGAAGGTTCAGGGTCCAGGGTTTTAGAGGGCAAAGGCCGGTCTCTAGCGCAAGGTTATGTTTGTCAGCTTGTTGCCTTTGTGCTTTGTTTTGCAATCTCGACCCCCAAGCCCCCGGCCCGAACCCTGAACCATACCCGAAGCCAGAAATACGAAGCCGAAATGGACCCTGTAGGGACAGTAGGTGATCCTGGATGTTGCCAAGTGCAGGTGCACCCTGTCGTACATCTTGAATACCTAAGTCCTGCACATCTACGAACCCACCCCCGAAACCCAAAATCTCGACGCACGCAATACCTGCTCCCGAAATCTGGGTTTCATGCAGCCCAAGGCTCTACACCCGAAACCCCACAACCTAACCCCTTAACCCCAAATAACTTACCTTTTACGGGCTTATACAACGAATTCATAATAAGGAACCCCAAAAGGGTAGGTTCTGTAGGGAAAAGGTAAGCCCTACACCCTTAATCTTCCCAACTCTAAACCCTATTTTAAGCCCTAAACCTCAAGCCCTAAAGCCTACACCCTTAACTTAACCCCCCAACCCTATAAGCCTATACAAGCCTTAAGCCACACCCCTTACTTTTTTAAGGGCGTATATACAACAGAATAATGAGGAAGCCTAAAAAGGTAGGTTCTTTAGGGTTAACTCCTAAACCCTAAACCCGAAACCCGCAGCCCTAAACCAAAATTAAGGTAAGCCCCTACACCCCTTACCATGAACCTTCATGCCCAGCCCAGTCCGCTCTAAACCGAACTCCCCCGGAGGAAGCTGGCGCCTCGGGGCCAGTCGGCTGCAGAAGCAAGGGCTCTAGGGCTTTAGGGGTTTAGGGGTTTAGGATGTGTAGGGGTTTAGGGTTTACGGGTTTAGGATGTGCAGGGGTTTAGGGTTTAGGATGTGTAGGGGTTCAGGGTTTGGGGTTTAGGGTTTAGGGTTTTAGGCTTTAGGATGTGTAGGGCTTGTATGGATTAGGGTTTAGGATCTGGGCCTTCTTGGGATTAGGCTTTGGGGGTCTAGGCATTTCTCGGTAAAACAGGGTGTAAGGCTTGAGAGGGAATATAGGGTCTAGGTTCCCCAGTAGTACCCTTTTGCCCTTTTTCTCTCTGGCTTCCCTTATTAAATAACCAAACAGCAGGAAAAAGGGTACCCTGATTATTAAGGGGTTACTGGGGAACCTTGGGGTTTCGGGTTGAGAGGGGAGGGTTTTCGGATTTTATTTCAGGAGCGGCTGGAGACCGAAGTTGCCAGAGAACCCAATACCCCTTAATTGAGGAATGTACCTTAAAATATAATGTCAGGGCCCCTTATAAGTTAAGGTATATGCCTTAATTAAGGGGTATTGGGCTTTCTGGGTCGCACTTAACTTATAGGCTCGCAGGGGGCTTGATGATTTGAGCCTTCAGGGGGTTCGGGAATCTGGGTTTGGGAGTTCAGGAGGTGTGCGGCTCAGGGCTTCGGGGTCAGAGATTTCGAGTGCTTGCCCTAAGGGTCCAAGTAGTCCGTATTTATGGGTTTTTGGGGTGCCCATAAAAAGCCCCAAAGTCCGTAAATAATGAGTACTTGGGCCCCTAGGGTTGAGGTTCACGGCTTGTAAGAATTAAGGCGTCGGGTTTAGGGATTCTTGCGCTCGGTCCAGAGATTGGGATTTAGGGACTTTGGGCTTTATTGACCGGGTTAGGATGTTTGGGGATTAGGGTTGAAGGTTTCGGGTTCAAGGTTTGCAGTCTTGGGGGGGTGTCGAGGGTAGGATGCATCATAGGACCTTTATACATATAGCATAGCGTTTTATACCGATACTCACCCCCCAAAAAAACAAAACAAAAAAAGAAAAAAGAAACAAAAAAAAAAAAATATATATATATATAGAAGGCCCCTATATTAGCGAAATCCGAGGTTGGAAGTCGCGCAGTACACTGGCTACTACGCCTTCCTCACCCACCGGCGCCTTCCTTTTAAGTCCGGCCGGCGAGATTCGCTCAGAAAAACTTCGGCTGCTCAGCTTTACATCATGAATGCTTGGGCTAATCTAAACCCTAAACCCTCAACGCTTCAAGGAATCCTTTAAAAGGGATCTCTTACAAGGAACCCGTATGGTTTTCGCAACTCTGAAGGTCAAGGTCAAGGTAGGGAGGGAGCTCATGCTCTAGCCTGAAGCAGCTAGAGGGGTCCTGAATCCTGCGACCGGCTGATCTCCGTGGATGACGGCTTAGGGACTCCAAGGTTTAGGGTTATTCATGCCCTAGATAGTTTTGGTTGTGTACGTACCTCCTTACCCACTTCTTTTGTGTCGTTTGCCACATCCGGATCACATTCTTGCACTTTGTGTTTCCGCATGTCTCTAACTTCGGATTCATGGAGGCATGGCCTTCAGGGTCCAAGTAGACCCAGTCTATCCCAGTCTGGTTACAGTTGGCCCACAAGCTCCAACATTGTGGTCCTTCAGGTTATTCGCGAGAGCAAAGGTTAGAAGGAGTAAGGTTACCCAGTGGGTCCATAATATACACTACTATTATGGAATTAGGTCCCAAAAGACCATACGGTTTTGGTGACTTAATTCCCTAATAGTAGTATATTTGGACCCTCTTGGTTCCAAAAGCCGAAACGCACTCACTAAAGCCGGAGATCAGGTTCAGGGAAGAAGAGTTGTTCCCTCTTCACTGCTCGCTCGTCATGAGGATAGCATTCCTGACCAGTCACAAGATTTTTGCCTTCACCCTAAAACCCTATGAACTCCTAAACCCTAGAAAAGGTTCGAGTAGAAAAGTGCCCCAAAGTATGGGTTTAGGGTTTTTTTATTGTTGTACCCGAATGCCCGCCCCAAATTTGGAGTCAACGTGTCGGGAAACCCTAAACCCCAAAACCTAAAGAGCGAATGCCAGGCACCTTCGGCCGATGATGCCCGTCATCTGCTTCGCCTGGGGAACTCGCGCCCGTGATGCTCTGCCCAGGGCCCAGTTTCCGCAATCATGAAGGGAAGCCCTAAACCCTAAACCACTAAAACCCTAAAACCCTAAACCTAAAACCCTAAAACCCTAAACACCTAAACCTCTAAACTCTAAAACCTTAACCCCTAAACCCAAAACCCCTAAACCCTAAAACCCTTAAGCCCTAAACCGCCTTTCTTTTCGACCCCAAAGCCCGAGCTTCTCCAGGCGATTCGCCCTCTGGGAGTTGGCCAAAAGGGGGTTTACTTAGGGCCTGAGTAGATAACCTTTAACCTTTTGGGGCTTATATAAGCCTATTATAGTTCAAACGGTTAATCTTTTCTGGGCTAAGGTACTCGGCCCCTAAGGCTAGGAGGTCGAGCCCATGGGTTTCGGCTCATGTGACCTTTGGGGTTGACATCTAGGGATTAGGGTTCTAGGGTTTAGGGTTTTAGGGTTTAGGGTTTAGGGTATCGGTTTAGGGCTTAGGGTTGTTTCGGATGCGCATCAGGCTCGGGTTAAGGACGTCTGCTGTTGCCAGGGACGTTCTGTGACGGAGCTGGGATGTGGAGGTCAGGATCCTAACGCCCTGTGAGCCCCAAGGGCCCTTTACCCTGAAACCCTAAAACCCTAAACCCTAAAGGAACATCATAAACCAAAAAACCCTAAACCCCATAAACCCTAAACCCTAAAACCCTAAAGCAATAAACCCCAAACCCGAATCCGGGGGAGCCTGAAAAAGCCCAGACAGACCGGGCTCCTTCTTATAATCATATATACCAAAAACCCCTGGTTCTAAAGAATAGCGCCATATATTGAGGACATATCTGGGGATTCTTAGACAAACCATAGTTAATGGTGACCCATATATGAACCCTACACAAGGCCTGAGAAACTATGCACCTACATAGTATGAAGATACTTCTCAATGTGAAAGTACCTACATAGGAACCCGCTTTGAAGCCAAAGTGTGTTCCATGCAGATACTAAACGAGCGCAAGCCCTAAGCCTCAGCCCTAAATCCCTAAACCCCATCCTCCCTAAAACACCCCTAAATTTCCTAAACCTTTCCGCGCAAAGAAACCATATGGGTCCCTTTCTAGGCCCCCCCAAAAGGGTACGGCTTACAAAAAGGGGACCCTGAAAGGGACCCTACTTTAGAGAACTACCCAAACCTCCCAGCCGACCCAGGCTTGCCTTGCCCTATCTGCTTGAACCGGCCGAGCTGGGTCCCCACAGCCAGTGTTTTTTGTTAGGTTTTTTGGTGGTTTTTGGGCTTGAGGGTGTTAGGGTTTAAGGTTTAGGGTTTTAGGGTTTTAGGTTTTTTTTTTTTAGGGCTTTCCGGGTTTAAGGTTTAGGGGTTTAGGGGTTTAGGGGTTAGGGTGTTTTTGTTTTGGGGTTTTCGGGGGCCGATGTTGCGGTTTTAGGGCTTATAGGGTTTATAGGGGTTTATAGAGGTTTATAGGGGTCATAGGGTTTAGGGCTGATAGGGTTTAGGGGTTTGGGGGTTTAGGGCTTTAGGGTTTTAGGGCTTATGGGCTTCAGGGCTTTAGGGTTTAAGAGTTTAGGTTTTGGTGTTTAGGGCTTTAGGGTTTCTAGGGTTTTAGGGCTTTAGGGCTTTAGGGCTTTAGGGTCTAGGGAAGGGCTCTAAAGTCTTAGGGTTAAGGGCTTGAGGGTTTTGGGGTTAGGGGCTTTAGGGCTTTATGGTTTAAGGTAAAAAAGGGTTTACGGTCTTAAGGAATGGTTTAGGGCACCGGGTTTAGGGTTTCTCAGACCCTGGGTTCGAAAATCGATCGATAGAGTGCAGGGTTCAGGGGCTCAAAGGTTGGGAGACGGTTTATCTGTTGGTCCGCTGCTTTGAAAGCCGCTTGTGTGGCTAATGAGCTAATGTAGGGGCCTAAATAAATAATGACGAATATTAGTTTAGGGGTTCCTTATTATAGTCAGAGTTTCATTGGCCCCGAAACCCGAGTCTAATTATTAAGGCCCCTATTTTAGCTTGACATTACAGGGCCATGGCGGACAGTACGATTCTGTGGTTGCGACTCACAGCTCATACTTCACCTCCAAGCTCCTTACCAAGTTCCACACATGGGCTGATACTTTAAGGTTTAGGGTCATGCTCTTCAAAAACGTAGATTACAGTACCTAGTAGTCTAAGGTAGAAGTAAAATTGCTGCAGACCCCCGGTGAGTAGGGCCGATTCCAAGGACAAGGTAGATGAGCTTGAGGAGAGAGGGGTCTCGGTTCAGGTCAGCCAGGTCGCACCACATTCGTGGGAGTGGCTAAAGGAATGGGAAGGGAGAGAGGTCAACGCCAAAGAAGCACCATCTGCGAACCTCAGACCCGAGCAGCTCAGGCAACTCGTGAAGGAGCCAAGATTGGTCCTCCTCCCTCATGATGAGGGCTTGGTTCTGACCAAGACCGCGGGAGGGGGAGGTGATGAATTTGGGACCCCCCCCAGACCGCCGTCAATCGCCGTTACCGTTGCTCCACGCTGCACCACTCAGGAAGGTGGACCACGACAGGAGGTTGACAGTGGCTCTCTGCATGAGTCATTCCGGGATGCCCGTACCCAGGGTGCCTCCATTTGTGAAGCTATTGCATTGGTGGCCAGTGCTTACAACATAGGACCGGAGATCGTCCAGATGAGTGTGCTGGGAACACTAGAAAGCACCCGTGAAGAAGACAGGGAAGAGGTTAAGCCTACTAGTGATCCTTTTGCATGGGCGGAAGGTCGACCGTCTTTGGCCGGAATTCAGGCGCCACCGCCACCACTGCCGCCAGGTCTCTCCCAGGAGGGTAGCCTGGTTCAGACAAGGGTGGCTCCGCCTGAAAATCACCTACTGACCCCCGGTGGGGGACTACCTGAGTCGGTTGCCCGTCTTTTCCCAAACGACTGGGCAGGACGCGCCTTCCGGACTTGTGAGTGCAGCCTCCGGGACTCTTGGTTTCCAGCAACCATCTCTTGGGCTCGGGCAGGGACTCGTGCGTAAGGCAGGGGCAGCTTTTGGAGAACAGCTCGGCCCTAGCAATCCAACCTTAGCCACTGATCGGATTATCCA
>CAJNJA010062797.1:0-10607 GCA_905231915.1 Symbiodinium necroappetens
TCCTGTTTATAAGGGTTCCGTACTATATGTGGGACCGAAAAAGGGACCCTAATTTAGAGAACCACCCATTTGGGCTCAACGAGTGGATGAGAGACAGCACGGATGGACATGCCAGGCACATGGGAAAAAGGGATGCGTGGAGAAGTGAATAAAGGCAGTAGAAGGGGACGGGCGCCGAACTGCCCTTGGCATCTCGAGACCAACCCTAAACCCCAAGCCCTAATCCCTACACCGCCATAAAGCCCTCAACCCTATTTAGGGTTTAGGGGTTAGGGTTTGGGTTTAAATTTAGGGTCCAGGGTTTGGGGGTTTAGGGTTTCGGGTTTCCTAAACATCAAGGTCCACGCTCTAATCTTTGCACACTGCAAGACCGAAAATATCGAAGCCTGCTGTAGCCAGACTAAATCAGAACGGGCAATACTACTTCCAAGAGTTAGTGTAATTCAAAGTACCCCGAAGCCTTGGTTCTAATGATGAAGGCCCCCAGAATAAACCCAGAAGCCTTGACAACTTCTGGTATGTGCTTTTCCTGTGGGTTCCCATTATAGTTCTAATCTAATGTACCCCCCAAACCCTGTTCTAATCATTCATTCCATCATATTATAGAAACTGTGAAGGCTTGAGAACTTCTTGTGCGAAATCCCTCAACCCTCCACTCTAAGCTCTAAACCCCAAGACTCAAGACCCCACGCCCTGTTGTTGCAAGTAATCCCTAAACTCCAAGACCCTATCACCCTGAACCATAGACCCTAACCCCTAAGCCCTAAACCCTACACCTAAACCCTAGACCCTAAACCCTGAACCGTTGAAGGCTTGAGAACTTCTTGTACGAGAAGCCGGATAGCAACTATCTGAAGCTGATCGACTTCGGCGGCTTGGCTTTCGGGTTTGGGGTTAGGGTTTAGGGTTTTCGGTGTAGGGTTTAGGGATCAGGGTTTAGGGTTTAGGGATTGCGGTTTTGGGTTTAGGGATTACTTCAGAAGCTTGACTTGAACCCTCAACAAAATTTATAACTTCACACTAAGATACATGATACAGGCAAACGTACATACATGCAGACATGCAATATAGACAAAATCAGTAGACCAGTAAACGAACAGATAGATGCAGGTATGTACTTATGTACACACACGACATATTCCTGTATGTATGTATGTAGGTAGGTAGGTAGGTAGGTAGGTGACGCCCTATTAGCTTCCTGATTTCTGCCGGCAGCTCAGACATGGCTCTATATGAACGGAAAACTTTGAGTCGAAGAGCGTAACGACCAAAACTACATGTCGAAACGATCTCGAAGGCTTTATTCGGACCGTAATGCTGCAAAATCCTCCTGACTCTCTACACCTGACACAACACTTTGAAACGACGCTTCGGAAATACATCACTTCTCTTCCTACGGTTGGCATTGCATCTCTTCCAAGCTCCTGGTGTATGTATGTACCTATGTGTGTATGTATGTATGTATGTATGTATGTATGTATGTATGTATGTATAGTTGTAATGTAATGTCATGCAATGTCATGCCATGTCATGAATTGTAATTGAATGTAACGTAATGTATGGTAAGGTAATGTACTGTCATTGTAACATAATGCAACATAATGTAATGTAATGCAAGGCAATGCAATGTCATGTAATGTACTGTAATGTATTCATGTATTCATGTATTCATGTATTCATGTATGTATGCATGCATGTATGTATGTATGTATGTATGTATGTATGTATGTATGTATGTATAGTTATAAACCTTATCAATATTTAGGGCTCCTTGTTGTATTTCTTGTATGAGATACCAAATTGCCTTGGCCTAAACGCTAAGGCCCCTGTGCTAGACGAGACAGCACGTCCGGACTCAACACCTAAGCCAGGAATCCCAAGAAGTCTTTGGGTCAGCTAAAGCTCTATGCTTTAGGGGTTTAGGGTATATAGGGTTCAGGGGTTTAGGGCTAAGAGTTCAGGGTTTAGGGTTCAACGTTTGGGGTTTAGGGCAGAGTGCAAGCATTGCCTCCTGAAGAGGCTTGGGTTCAGGGTTTGGGGGGAAGGAAGTCCTTACTGCGGCACCACCCCCACCCCCACCAAACCTCACGCCTCTTCACCGCGTCTTCACCGACAAACGACCGCCTGCATCCCCATACACCGACTGCTTTGGAAAAAAGGGGCCGACGGAACAACATGAATGCTAAACCTAAACCCTAAACCCTAAACCCTAAACCCCTAAACCCCTAAACCCTAACCCCAACACCCCAAAATCCTAAGAGCACAAAGTGGGGAATTTCAAGGCATCTCCCCCCCCCCCCTGAAAGATAAACTCTGAAGGTGCTCCAAGGCCCTACACCTTCCCCCGAAGCAATTTCGGCAAAAAAAAAGCGCGGCCGAGGCTTCAGCAAAATCTGGAAGCCCAACACCACCATGCGCTTGAGCTCGGGACTCTTCAGAGCGAATCTCCCCCGGGTTTAGCAGGGGGGTTTAGCAATGGTTAGAAGGGGGGTTTATGGCTTTAGGGTTTAGGGTTTAGGGTTCAGGATTTTAGGGTTTAGGGTGGGGGGGGGGGGTTCTGTAGTAAGGGCGCCTGAAACGGTTCTATAAGGGCTACTGTTAGGGCTTAGTATGCGGACCTTGACAATTAGAAAAGGGTGTTGGGGGGGGAGGGGGGAGGGGGTATAATTGAGCATTTGGGTTTTGGGGGGGGTCGAATCTCGGGACATAGCGATCTACCTGTAGTCTCCATTGTAGTTCCTTTTTTTGGTTTAACCAATTATATATTCAGGATTTTAAAAGGTATCCCAGAAAAGGAACTACAATGGAGACTATAGGTGGGAATCAGGGTTGAGGCTGCCTCTCCAGAGCTGGTTCCCAACTTTTTCGGAGCCTGGTCTGCGTTCTTTGTGTGTCAATGGGCTTGACCATGCTTTCGAGGGTTGTACGTAGTGATGTCGGTGGAGAGGTGCAACAGAGGATAAAGAGCTGAGGGCACAGGGTATCTATAGACTCAGAAGAAGAGTTGGTAACTTTATCCTTCTAAAAATTTTGGGGTACGATAAATCCCCACATCGTCCCAGACCGGTACTGAACTGTGTTTAGGCTTGCGGGTCTGGCGTTTAGGGCTTTCGGGGTTTAGCGGGTTTAGCGGGTTTAGGGTTTGGGTTTGGAGTTTAGGGTTTAGGGTTTAGGGGGAAAACCCAAACCCCAAGCCCCACAATTAGGTCGCACTGGACCGAAACAACTTGGCCAGAAGACGGAAGAAGAAACCACATACGACCCGTATAATGAATTGCTCTACTCTACTGCAGCTGTGACACAAGGTCCCATATCTGGAAGGCTAAACCCTAGACTTTAAACCCCGATACACATCAATTCTAAATCCGAATCAATGCAGCCCGGGGGCTAATATATTCCCTCACGGGGCCTCAGGATCTTCATGGTTTAGGGTACGCTTTTGGGTGTAAGGCTTGCAGCCTGCAGGAGCTGGTGTTTGACCCTGTGAACTTTTGGAGGTTTCAGGGTTCAAAGATTGCAGACACCCTCCCAGCCCCGAGCCCTAACTCCTGCATGTCCACGGGTTTCTGCACCATGATCATGACCATCACCGTGATATGATGGTGTTGGTGCTGGTGGGGCTGCTGGAGCAGCTGTTGCTGCCGTTGCTGGCGCCCGTTGCTGGAGGCGCTGGTGGAGATAGTGGTGGTGGCATGACGACACCGCCAGCCGCCGCCACCACTACTTGTATCCGCATCATCATCGCCATCATATCCCGCCATCTCCATTCCCAACACCATCCCTGAAAAACCCTAAACCCTAAACCCTAAACCCTAAAGCCTAAACCCTGAACCCTAGACCCCTAAACCCTTGACCGGAGAAGCTGAGACTGAGGTTGTGGCACCCTGGCCTATGTGGCCCCGGAGGTTCAGAGCTCAGAGACCTAAGGGTTTAGGGTTTATACGGTTTAGAGTTTATGTGTTTAGAGCAGGGCGTGGCTTAGGTTTCGGATAGTAGTTGTGGCAGGCTACTAGTTGGGAGAGTGTTGGGTAACTTGGATCCTTAGGGTCAGGTGTCGGAAGGAATAGGGCGCTAGGGTCTCGAAATGAGAATAACTAGGGGTCCGTCGAAGGGCTTGCAGGGGGTATATTCAGAGTGCCATAAGTACAAGAGGGGTTACAGGCTGAGCTAGAGTACGTCGTCGATTGGCATCTGGTTGCGTGGCTGCTGCTGCTGGCGAAGGTAGGGTGATTCGAAAGCTCGGGAGGTGCGGTCTGGGGTTCAGGGCCTCAGTCTTTTCCGCTGCTGGTTTAGGGCATAGGGGTTCAGGGGTTTTGGGTGTTGGGTTTACACCAAAGAGCCTCACAATACCGCACAAATAAGCAACACCATGTTTATGTGCTCCTAAACGCCTCTAAATCCGAAACCAAAACAGTAAACCCTAAACCCTAAAAGCCACATGCAGGTCCTGGATCAGAACTACACCGCTCAGTGTGATCTGTGGAGTCTCGGCACGTCTCCCAGCACTGCTTTGCGGGCTTCGGGTTTGTAGAGCTTGCAGGCCTAAACCCTAAACCCTAAATCCTAAACCCTTAACCCTAAACTCTAAAACCTTATAGGGCTTATAGGGGCTTCCGGGATTGCTACTATAGGGCTTCTAGGAAAGGTGCTCTACACGGGCGTTGGACGTTTTAGGTTGTTGGGCCGTCGTTCCTTATTGTTGTCGGTCTCTTTAAGGGTTCAAGGCGTCCTCAAGATGTTCTATAAGGGAGGTCTTTGGGGTTTGAGGGTGCATAAAAAGATGAAGGGTTTCGGGCTTTAGGGCTCTGCTAAGACTCTGAGCAGCGTTTCGGGGACGGGTCTGGGTGACGCTTGAAGACCTGAGGTCTGGATTTAGGGGGTTTAGCGGTTTGGGATTAAGGTTTAGGATTTAGGGTTCGCAGGGTTTTAGGGCTTACGGTTTAGGGTTTGCGGGGTTTTAGGGCTTACGGTTTAGGGTTTAGGGTTTGGGTTTTTTCAATGATGGAAACCTCTCACAAAGAGTCCTAGGTACTGTTATGGGGGATACTTCCCCAAATCATAGTATAGAATCCCTGCATTCTACCATATAGGTACTTAGCACCCCTTGAGTCTGGCTTCAGTTACCTTTATACCCTGCGGCGAAGGGGTCATAACTTCCTCTTCCTGTAGGGCGTGGCGCTACAGAAATGGTTCACTCAAGTTGCTGCAATAGCTAGGACTCTGAGGATAGCACACCTCTTGGCTTTATACTTATACTTTTTATGCACATCTATCACACATGACAACCTAAGTCAATATCCTCGAAACCCCACACATCCTACACCCTCAGGTTCTTTGCTGAAATCATGCCGGCGAGGGTGTTTGGCGAATGGGGCCCGCAGGAAAGCTTCAATCCTTATGCCATCCTTCCCCCCCTTCATTGGTAGCCCAGCTCTCAGGACGACACTGTCTGTAGATCCCCCCAAACCCTAAACCCAAACCCTAAACCCTAAACCCTAACCCAGTCTCGTTTAGGGGTTTGGGGTTTAGGTCGGGTCTCCGAGGTGTGACCGTCTTCATACTGCTGTTCGGGTACATGCCGTTCTCGGGAAACGAGGCCAAGAGCGAGGGGGGCTAACCGTTCCTTAGAAGGCTGAGGGTTAGACATGGGTTCCACAGGGGCACGTTAAACAGGAGGCCCAAGCCCTAGAGACCCTAAAACCCTAAACCGTATAAGCCTTATAGACCCTAAAGCTTTTCCACAGAGCTCCAAACCTTTCGATTCCGACGCCTCGCCCTTTTCGGCCTTGAAGCCTTGGGTTGATCCCCTGAAGCAGGTATCCAGGTGGCACTTTGGGAAACTTGAAAATTTCCCTTATGGTTCCTGTAGAGGTACCTATTCATAAATACTGTTAAAGGCTGCAGAAACTACAACCCAGGAATCATGATGCACGCGTTTTTGGACCCCTGTAAAATCCATATAGACTGCGCAGATAGTGCTCCCTTCTAGTATGGTTTAGCCCGTACAGTAGAACTCTTGTGCAAAACCTTTATCAATAGGCCAACCATCTGAGAAACGGGCTTTCAGAATTAGAAGAGGGCTTTGGGGCTTCTCCGGAACCCCAACATAGTATTGGCAAGTTAATTCGGCCCCTATATCACAAAGCTTCAGAGGCCACTGCATCCCAAACTCATCTTGCAAAGCCCCACGCGCTATGCGGCCGCTTTAGGGTTTGACTCCTATGGAACCTCGGAAAAAAAGCCCTCACAGGGCCTTTTTTTGGAATGGGTTTAGTTAGGGTTTAGGGTTGCGTAAGAAGTCGTGTGTGGCCGTTACAATAGATCCCGACGCCTAACGTCACTCTTCTTCGGAGAACTTCAGCGTTCTTTGGGCTCTGCGTCTTCATCATCTTAACCCACACACAGAGGACAGCGCACCTGAAGCCCAAGCCCCGAAAGCAGTCCCAAAACTGACTCTCCAAGCCCTAAAGCCCACAGCGCCCAACCTTTAAGGCCAAGGGCCTTACCCTTCAGAACCCCTAAATCCCCGAAAGTCCTACACCTTGAAATCCCCTAAAAGCCCTAATCCCCTAAAAGCCCTTCCACGGAAAGCCCTACACCTTGAAAGCCCAAAAAGCCCTAAATCCCCAAGAGCCCTAAAAGCCTTAGACCCCAGCATCGACAGGATAAGCAGATCTCCGACATCAAGCACGGCCGGCTCCCCTCGCCCGCGTTTGATGCTTGGGCGATACCTTGGGTTTCTTTTTAGGGTTTAGGCCCCAGGCCTTTTTTTTAGGGTTTATAGGGTCTGGGGCTAGGGTTCTTTTTTTTTGAATACCCTAGATTATATTTAAACCCTAAATCGCAAGACCTGAATGAAACTCCCTCAGCCCTAAACCCCAAAGTCCCTACACCCTAAAAACCTTCAGCGCCCTAAAGCCCTGGACCCTAAAGTCTAAGCTCCGAAGCTCCCGATGCCCTGAGCTCTAAGTTCGGCGTTCGGGGTCCCTCTACCCTTTACCCTGAACCCTAACACAGAGGTCGGACTAGACTCGCGGTGAGGGCATCCCCTTCGAGTCCTCTATTTAACGGTTTAGGGTTTAGGGTGTGGGTTTGCGGCAGTATACCTCGACGCCACTTTTCAAGTATGGACCCCTGGTCTGGTAAAGAGAGGTAGTTTTCTCTAAACCAGGGCCCCTTAAGTGTAGGTGCGGAATGTAGTAAGGCACCCTTCTAAATTTAGAAAGCCCCCTAAACCCTAAAACCCGAAAGCCCTAAACCCTAAACCCCAAGCCCTAAACCCGATCCATATACCTTACAACCCTTTTGTAAAAGTGGGTGCGAAGGGAGGGCTGGCTTGACTTGGGGCTCCCGGGCTATGTGGGCGGTGAGGTTTAGGGTTTGAAGGGTTTTTAAGGGTTTAGGGCTTCAGGGTTTTAAGGTTTAGGGGTTAGGGTTTAGGGTTTAGGGCTGTAAGGGTTTAGGGTTTTAGGGATTCAGGGTTTGGGGTTTAGGGTTTTAGGGTTTTTAAGGGTTTAGGGTTTAGGGTTTTAGGTTTTGGGGTTTAGGGTTTAGGTTGGTTCGGATTTGTATGGGATTAGGGTAGCTTGGGGTCGGAAGACGGCGATCAGGGCTTAGGGTTTAGGGCTTAGGGAGTTGAGAGACACACTTGGAGTCCTAGATAGTATTTGGGAGACCCCTTAAAGGGGACCCTTCTTAACCCTACGTCTGGCTCTCTTAAAAGGGACCTTATTGAGAGGGTCTGTATCCCCAAGGGTCCCCCTAATCCCAACTCGTATGGAGGGGTTGTTGAGGTGTTCTTTCGATTTTGTGCTGGGTTTAGGGTTTAGGGTTTAGGGATTTTGTGCTGGGCTTTTCCGTTGGGGACTTTATGCAAGCCCAGAAAGCCGAGCTCCTGGGCCCTGTAGTAGCCCAGATTGATCCCACACTCGAAACCCCAAACATCCTACACCCTGAACCCCCAGTGTTTCTGAGAAAGGGTGCATGGCAGGTACACCGTGAAACCCCACAAATGGGACAGTGCATGGGCCTCAGTTCTAGAGTCGTCAGGTTCATGGTTTAGGGTTTGGGTTTTTTTGGGGGTTTGGTGTTTAAGGGATTGGCGATTTAAGGGGTATGCTATAGTCGCAAGAGTTAATAAAAGGAAACAAGCATCACATCACGAGTACATCCCTAGTTTCACGAAAGGTATAGCATACCCCTCAAATCACCAAACCCTTAAGCCCTAAGCCCCCAAACCCAAAGCCCCAAACTCGACCCCCCAAGCCCTAAACCCACCTTCCCGGTAGGTTTATCAAGGCCTCAGTCTTCGGGCTTGGGGCGGCTCAAAGCTGGTAGGTGTCGGGCTTTGTTGGGCCTAGGGCTTGGGGCTTACGGGATAGGGGGGCAGGGTTTAGGGTTTAGGGTGCAGAGTTTCGGCTTCAGGTTTAGGGCTTTGGGGATTAGGGTTGAGGGTTCAGGGGTTGGGGTTTAGGAGTTTAGGGTTTAGGGTTTCGGTGCTTCTGCCTAACGCCGAGACCCTAAACCCTGTAGTTTGAGGTCTCATAGATGTTAGGGTTTAGACGTTCAGGGCTGTAGGTTTTAATATTGATAGGGAGATTGTCTTGCGGCTTTCCTTATTTGTTACTGTTTGTTGGAGCATTTGGCGAGTTCAGGTCGTGGTGGCTTTTAAGGAGCCCCATATTCATTCTATGGTCCTTCGATGCTTGCGGTAGAGTCACGATACATTAACACCTTATCGTAGCGTTTTGAATGTCAGTTTAGCTGACATGCTCGAGGTTATTTCGGGGGGCTAGTATCAGCACCAAGGTGTCCGGCATAGCACAGGACTTCGTCAAGCGGCTCCTTGTGGTGAAGCCACAGTCCCGGCCACTTGGCTGATTCCATTATCAACCCCGTATTCAGGCAGACACCTCCTTAGAAAGTTCCTAATCCAGAAGAGAAGCTACCTTATGGCTGTTTTGTGGGCAGGTGTTTGGAACAACTACCATGTGGCGTAGGTATCCCCACGTACAGTAACAGTTACCACGAGGGAAAGCGTGGGAACACGCACTTGCTTATGAAGGGATTGTTTTTGCAGGGTGATAGACCATGTTGACCCAAGCTTTAGTATTTGGAGGGAACCACAAATCTCAATCCTTTAATCTCGAACCCGAACCCCATATTAAAACCTTACGCCATTAAGCTCTACGCCCTAAACCCCGGAACCGTTAAATCTCCAGTACGATCACCTTTTTGTTGTAGGACCGGTGGAAGGTGCGAGCGTGAAAAAGCTAGAGTTTTGGGTTTGGTGGGTTTTTGTGTGGTTTGAGATTTAGTTTTTCCCGGCTTATGCCTTCTGGTAGGTCTTCTGGTCTGGGTTTAGGGCTGCAGGGCTTTACAGCTGGAATCAGGGCTTCTGGCATGTAGGCCTGAGGGTTTACATTTAGCGGACTTTCAGAGTGAACCATCAGTATCATCACCGTCGACGTCATCGCAGGAGCTTCAACCTTAACCATAAGCCTTTTGCAGCAGCGGCTTTAGCGAGGTTTATGAACATCGCACTGGTGCTCTGCACTGCGTCGTAGAATTTAAAACACTGCCCTTGTCAAATCCTGAAACCGACGACCCTGCCATACCCGCACCTTAACCATCATCCCCGAGCTCTGCACCTTAAAGCCCTCAAGCCCGAAGCGACGAACCACAAAGCGGAATTGCCAAAGCCTCAAAAGCCGTGACTTTATGCCTCTACACCTCACCTTAAGCCCGAAGCCACAGGCCCGAAATGATAGATGCAGCCCGAAACCCTAACTCCCAAACCCGCATCCATCTTTCCCCAAACGGCCCTAAACCCTATAAACCCTAAACCCTAAAACCTAAAACCCTAAAACCCTAAAACCTAAAACCCTAAACCCTAAACCCTGTAAACTGCTGTTTATGGGAAGCCAGAGAGCGATCAGGCTGACAGCGGAAGATGCCCTGAAGCATGCATTCATCGCGGAGCTCTCAGAGGTTAGGGCGGTTAGGCGCTGGTTGGGGTGTAGGGTTGAAGGTTTAGGGTTTAAGCGCTTGTTGGGGTTAAGGGTTTAAGGTTTAGGGTTTAGGCGCTTGTTGGGGTTTAGGGTTTAGGCGCTTGTTGGGGTTTAGGGTTTAAGGCTTATAGGGTTTAGGCGCTTGTGGGGGTTTAGGGTTTAAGGCTTAGGGTTTAGGCGCTTGTTGGGGTTTTATTCAGGGCTTAGGTTCAGATTCGGGCACAGGCTTAGGCTTCATCCTGAATGACGGGGCTTCGTGGCTTTGCGGCTTTAGCCCGGGGGGGGGGGGCAAAGGATGGGGGGGCGACTGGCGAAAGTCGAAGCTCGTGGAGTGGAGAAGTGAGTGTGATACTGTAGCTTGCCCAGAGCCCCCTAAGTAGTTCCTTTTTGTGGTTTATACTTAGAATACTTAGAATCCTATAAGGTAATCCCAAAAAGGAGCTACTTGGGGGTCTTATGGGTGAGCCCTCGATCTGGGCGAATGCGCTTCGAAGGACAGCCATGGGGCGTCGAGAGAAGCCCCGGCAGCGAGACTGCTGCGTTTTACAAGGAGTCAAGCCAGGGGCTTCGGTGTGCTGTTTAGGGTTTAGGGGTTTA
>CAJNJA010062797.1:10686-22942 GCA_905231915.1 Symbiodinium necroappetens
TAGGGTTTAGGGTTTCAGATTTGGGAAACCCAAGCAGTGCTCCACGGAGCACTCCCCGGGATGAGAGCAGTGTTGGCGGTGCATCAATCCCGATGGGAGGGCCAGCCGGATCGCAGAAGAGGAAAGGCCCCCAAAGGCCACCAGACATGCGGAAGTTCTAGCATTGCCTCCCCCTTTCGAAGAGAGCCTTACGAGTCAGCTGGAGCATCTGGTTGCAGAGGCCGAAAGCCTGGAACAGCCCATGCCGCTCTGGGGTTTGAGTCATCTCCTATTATTGCCGGAGAGCAAGGGTGGTATATCCACAAGGAACCGCTCAGCGAGTGTGACGACAATGCCTTAGGCAGCCTTGTCGGAAGCATCAAAAGCACATTTTAGGCTCAGTGTTTAGGGCGCCCTGAAAGAAAACAACCACCCCTTGGCCGAGGCGTGATATTGGCCCTGAAAGAACTAACCCTGATGGAAGCAACCCTAAACCCTAAACCTCCTTGAGGGTAGCCGGCATGTAGGGACAGGGCTTGGAAGCACATGTTTGTGGGATCCAGGGCTCTCGCCGAGGATGTCTTGGGTTACCATTTGCCTATCAGAACCTTGGTGTTAGTACGGTCTTGCTGCCAACTCTTAAATTCATGGAAATCTGGACTTGGTAGGCATTCTGTATGGAGGCCCTATAAAACACTAGATGCTGGCAGGCTCAAAGAGCGCTGAAGCTTAGTTCAGTTCATGGTCCACCCTCAAGAAGGCCAAAACCAGAGAAGCCTTACATATTCTAGTGACCTGTAAAGGCATCGTGAAGTGATCCTGGTTTCGGAGAGTCTCCAAGACACCAGACATGCGGCTATTGAACGTTCACTCCATTGGGAAATCCTATGCACCTTGACTGGCTGCAGTAAAGGCAGAACAGCTGTTTCCGAGTCTTTCGGATCTTTGCGGCTTTTGGCGTGAGTTGGCGTCTTTGGACAGCCGAATTTCAACCTAATTCCTTGCTAGACACTCTAATTGCTCACAGTACGACGCAAGGTTTAGCAGCCCAGAAGCTAGCTGGCATCCATCCCCCTAAGGCCAAGCGAGAGCAGCTGACCAACGACGTCAACAACGAAGTTGCCAGAGCCTCGCGTGGATTTGGGGATCCTTGGGGGAAAGGGGTCCAAGGGTTTGTTTTAAATCCTATAGTATATACGCGGTTCTCCCTAGTATACCTTTTTGAGGATTCCTGGAACCCTGCCGTTTGTACGGATCCTGGAAAAAGGGCAGAAGGTTCTGGAGGTTTTGGGTTTGCTCTGGAGCGACCCCAGATTTAGAACAAGTTTATCCTTCCTTTTCCCATCCCTACAAAGTGAGCTAGGCCCTAGGCCGCGTCGACGGACTCTAACACCTAAACCCGAGACACCAAAGCCCTGAAACCTTGAACCATACATGCTGTTTCCGTAAATTTATTAAGTGTCAGAGAACTGCTGGATTGCAACTTACAGTTTAAGCGCTTAGCTGATTACCCAGCATAAATACGCAGGTGGCGGCGTTGGTGGATTTTGGCCAAGCGTCCTCCTTCCGACGCGCCTGCTTGTCGATGATGGCTGGGAGCCTGGTATAGTTTAGGCTCGGCTTCAGGCTTTGAGGATGCCGAACCCGAAACCCTGAACCCCAAATTCCTAAACTCCGAACTCCCGAAGCCATACACCCCAAACCCTAGACTCTAAAACACCCAAAACCCCAAACCCCTAGACCCGAAGCCGTGGATCTGAGTGCGGGTGTGCGCTTCAGGGAGTGTTGTGCTTCAACTAGAGCGGAAATGACCAAGACCCTAAACCCTAAAACCCCTAAACCCTAGTTCGGGCCCCGGGCTTTCTTGCCAGAGGTTGAGCGCCGAAGCGGGTTTAGGGCCGATTTATGTCGAGATCCCCAATCGTCAGTAAGTTGAAACCGAGAAGATCCAGACCCTTTGCTTGAGACCCCACCTAGAAGAAGGTTTAGGGTTTGGGGGTTTAGGGTTTAGGGTTTAACCGAGTAGATGGGTAATGGTCATGCATGGTTCCTGACGGTAATCGCGACAGCAGCCAGATCAATACCGTATTATACCAACTCTTACTCAGGGCCAACATACTCTCAACTTGGCATACAGCCCTGAAGTTCACCCTGAGCTTTGTACGATAAACCCCAAGCCGTAAATATATGGACCCTGAGCACCTCTCTACTCCGAATAGCATCGGGCCCCTACTGGTTTAGATAGGGTTAGGCGGCATTCGTATATATGCATCTATATACATATATATATATACATACATACATATGTATATGATATGTGTGCATGCATACATCCGCATGCATGCACACATACATGTACAGATGGCGGCTGTAAGTGCATTATTATTGCTACTCACTTAGATTTCACATCTCCGGGTTGTAGGATCGTAGGTTGGAGGTGAGTTTGCAGGGGTCTTTTGGGCTTGAGGGTGTAGAGCAGCACATCACCAGAATGTGCAGCAGAACCCCTGTCACACCCCATTCCGAAAGACCACGTGAATACATTCCTTTGCCAGGTAGGGTATAGGTGTATAAGCAGCAGAACCAAACGACTCCACTTATGCCTGGTGCAGACCCGGTTGAGTTGAAGGAGCATTCTTTGCCTAGATTGTCAGGGATATTCGGTCCCTCGGAGCTGACGGATACAGGACGACTCTGAACTTAGATAGACATTTGGAGAACTTTAAACTTTTGGGCCGTACATTTTAGGTCTATCCTAAAAGTTTGAGCTTTTTTGGGCCTGGTTGTTGAAGAAGAGAGTAAACCCTAAGCCCCACTTACCTCTGAGGCGTGGTCCCTCACCAATGAGGAGCGGGCGAGTGTGCGGCAGGCCTTCATCCAGATGGATGAGGACGGTTTAAGGTTTAGGGTTTAGGGTTAGGGAGGCGTGGACACCGACTCTGGATTTCAAGCGCCTTCGGATTCGGTAAACCCTAAACCCCTAAAGATCTTTTTTTGAACCGAAACCCTAAACCCTAAACATCGATAGAACCTGAACCCTAAACCCTAAGCGTCGATAGAACCTAAACCCTAAACTCTAAAAGCTGTTTAGGGCTCCAGGGTCTCAGGGTTTAGGGTTCACAGGGTTTGGGTTTGTCGGGCTTCTTGGGGCGTTAGGCAGCAGAGCAGCTTGGTTTCGGGCCTTTCGTGTTCAGGGCCATAAGGATGTACGACCACCCCCCCCGAAAAACACCTAGTTCAAGGATGTGTTTAAAGCCATAGCAAGGAATGCCCCAGAAAAGCTAGGCTTGTCAGGTTCAGGTTGGGATGAAGCGAACATCGGAAAAAGGTTTCAGGTGGATTAGGATTACTATTATGCACTGCGGTTGATGGAGAAAATGTTCGGGGTTCGGGGTGCTCGGATGTGTTGGTTCGAATGAGAAGCGGGCCGGTTGCAGAGAGCTTCCCGTCGGCTCAGTCTCTCTCTAACTCGGTCTTTCTCTCGCTCTCTCCCTCTCTCTCTCTCCCTCCCTCGGTTCAGGTTTCAGGGCTAAAGCGGCTAGAGTTTGAAATCTCTGTTTCAGATTTCCGATTTTTTCGGGGTCCTGTTCAAGAGTTGGGGGTGGGTTTATGTTTTAGGGCCGCGTCCTGGCCAGGACAAGACGGGTGCCATCAAAATCTGGGAATTCAAGAAGGCCCGGCTACCCTAAACCCCTTAACCCTAAGCCCCAAACCCCTAAACCCAAAGCCCCCAAAGGCTCAGTACTCGCTTGTGACCCCCCAAAACCGCCGCCTCACTGGTGACCCCTGACACTGCTCACCTTTGGCCCTACACCCTTGGTTTGTGTGGCCCCGCAATACATTAGGAGATTCGGTTTCCGGCTTCCGGGGGCTGATTAAGGTGGTAAGTTTTACTTCCGAGGAGATGGCGGAGTTTGCAAACGAACTGGAAAAGTGTCTGGCAGCTGAATCAGCAAGTCATTCTTCCAAACCAGCTGCAGATCAATCTGACACTGAAACTGCAGGGTCCAACTGCAGAACCGAATCCGATGGATGCGCCGGCCAGAGATCTGGAACCACCTGACGAGGATTTTGTGGCAACGGCAACGGAAGGAGACACAGCAGTGGGAATTCTATTGGATGCCATGCAGCCGGGGTCCTTCAACCCCTAAGCCCTGAACCCTACCTCCGGATCCTAAAACCCGACGTAGCGTTTTTAAGGGCTCTACCCTCAGACCCTAAACTCTAAATCCTAGGGTTTGGGATCGCAGGTAGACCCTAATTGAGGAAGCTTGCGAAACCCCTAAATCCGAAGACAGCGAGTGCCCTTTAAAGGAGCCCCCCAAAAGGGACATTTAGAGGGACCTGTCATGGCACCCTGTAAGGTGTCCTATTTCCTATAAGGACCTTATAGGATTCGCAGGTGCCCTATAGCCCGAACGACCGAAATCGTCAACCCCAGACCGTTTCGGACTGGAGCCTGACCCAAAAGCACCCAATTTAGGGTTTAGGGTTTAGGGTTTAGGGTTTAAGTTTAGGGTTAAGGGTTTCGGGTTTAGGCATATTAGGGCTTAGGGAAGCCCGTGGCTTCAAACTGTCTTGCGGTTGCTTTGGCGTAGGTTTGTTTAGGCCACGCGCGGCTTTAGGATTTTAAGGTTCAGGGTTTAGGGCTCCCCAAGCCTATCCCCCAGAATAGCCGAGAGTCGGTTCTCTCTTAGATTCGGATCTCTTCGTGAAGAAATGTGTGTTGTGAGTGGTCCCTCCTTTGGAGTCACTCCATATTTCATATTGAGTTAGGGTTTAGGGTTTGTGTTTGGGGGTTCAGGCTCAGTGTTTAGATCGCGCTTTCGACAAATCAGTATCCTTCATGGACCCTGGTTTTAAAGGTCTTTCGATTTGTCGGTCCCACACCGGCCACGTGGGTTTAGTGGTTTTGGGGTGTAGAGGTTTTGGGGTTTCAGGGTTTCAGGGTTTAGGAGTTTCAGGATATATCAGGAAGGACTCTCAGTTCCATAAACGGCTCCCTCAAAGTAGCTACCAACACGATCTCAGCAGCCCTATTCTTTCGGCGAGGCAGGTGCAGCAAAGCTGCAGGTATGCTAGGCGCATACTTGAAGGCAGAGCTGCTGGAAGGTTGCTTTTCCAGCAGCCATAAGAACCCTCCCTCCAAAACCTGCCAGTGGGTGCCGGCTGTTTTTTTTTTTTTTTGCCAGGGTTTCTACAGGGCACCCCGACACCCCTAAACCCTAAACCCTTCTAGAATTTTGACTTAAGGGCTCTATCAGGGCCCAGACACCCTAAAAACCCCCCACAAAGTGCCCCAAAGCTCGGCGGGAAGCCCTCAACTTGAAAGCTGACAAGTGGAGCATCCTCTCAAGGGGCCGGGGACTCCAAAAAAGGCAGGATGAAGGTAAGTGCAAGGGCCTAAATAATTACTAAGCTCCCTGTTCTAGTTATGGTGTCATCTACCCCGCCCAAAACCCTACTCTAATTATCAAGGCCCCTATGTTAGGTGGGGGTTGTCAGCTATCATCCCAAATAGTTGTTCCTGCCGACCTTCATCCCACCCCTTTTGTACGACTTCAGCTAGACCGTCAAGCCCTAAAGCCCCTAAGGTAAACGACTGGTGAAAGCCTTACATACGAAGTTGAAGCCATCGTACATCTGTCCTATGATATAGACACCCCTCATATCAAACTGTCCGACAAGATCCTAAACCCTAAACCCTAAAAGCCCTGAGCTGTCCTCGAAGACCTAAACCCTAAACAACCCTAAACAACCCTAAACAACCCTAAACCCTAAACGCCAAACCCTAAACCCTAAACCCTAACCCCCCCCCCCCCCCACGGAACAGGTACCCCGCCCGTAGCTGAAGCCCAACGAATCCCTGCTTCGATCGAAGGCAATGTGAAGGCTTCCATAAGGATTGCTCAGGGGCTCCATACGGGTTGCTTGGAATTTAGGGTCTACCTATCGTCTCCATTGTAGTTCCTTTTTTTGGTTTAAGCAATTCTATACGTAGGATCCTATAAGGTAACCCCAAAAAGGAACTACAAGGGAGACTAGAGGTAGGATGTGGGGGGTTTCGGGGGTGTATTTAAGGTGGTGGAGTTCCATTCTAACGCTCTGCCCATCAGACTTCAAGACCGACGAGGGGCTCTAGGGTTCGTCGGGCTTTGGTACCCGTAAACCCTGGATTTCTAAACCCCCAAGTCCTAAACCTAAAACCCCAAATCCCAAATCCAAAACCTTGAAAACCATATATTCGTGCTAATATTAGCATTAGCTTTGTGGTAGTTTTGATATTAGTAATAATATCGCAAATCCTAAACCTAAACCCCCGATACCAAAGCCCTAAAGGAGCGGATTCAAGCCATGGCCATGTGCCGTACCAGCCGTTCAGAGTGGCTGTACACCCTACAGTGACCCAACTGGACCGAGGTTAGGTGGGGTTTAGGGTTTGATTTCGGAATTCAAGACTCTGTGACACCCCCTGAAGAGTTCTCGGAATCCGCAACATGGGCTTACTCAAGCCCCCGAACCCACCAGCCCCAGGCTCAGGTTGCTGATTCGTAGGTCCTTTGGCTGCCCTATTTCCTTGTTCTCTCTCATCGTGGGGGCCTCCTAAACCTAACAAACCCTAAACCCAAAACCCGAAACCCGAAACCCTAAACCCTAACCCTAAACCCTAAACCCTAAACCCTAACTAGACTATGAACCTTGAAACCCGTAAGCCCGGAAAACCCCAAAGCTCTGACCCCAAGAGCCTACATTCGGTGACCCGTAAACGCCAATCTCGACCCCTAAAACCTAAGACCTCAACTGAATTCCTTAAACCTCCGATACCCTAAAACCCGAAAGCCCCAAATTTCTTAGGCCCCAAACCACAAACCCTAGGCCTAAACCCCTAACCCCTAAAACCCTAAACCCTAAACCCCCAAACCCCAAAACCCCAAACCCCTAAACCCTAAACCCCCAAACCCCCAAACCCCTAACCCCTAACCCCTAAATTCCGAATTCCGGAAACCCTAAACCCTAAACCCTAAATTCCGGAAAAAAACCCACCTGGATGGCCAGGGACAGACCAACGGCCCCGCGCAGGCCGCCCCAGGTGATCACCATCACCTCCGCCAGTGAGACCTCGGGTTTTCAGAGGCGGTCTTTTTTAAAGGGTTTAGGGTTGAGGTTTAGGTTTCAGGGTCTTATAGGTTTAGGGTTTAAGGTTTAGGGTTTAGGGTTTAGGGTTTTAGGGTTTACGATTTAGGGTTTAGGGTTTAGTGGTTTAGGGATTCAGGGTTTAGGGTTTGGGGTTTTAGGTTGCGTTGACGTCCCTGTGTCTGCAGGCCACAGTCGGCTCAGCAACTAGTGTGAAGCGGTTTAAGGTTTAAGGATACTCAGGTCTCGGGGTTCTTACCCTTAGCATCGAAGGACTCATATCTTAAGGCTTTTGGGCTCAAAGACCCTATTATAAATGGCTTTTGGGCTATTTTGATGCTAAGGATTCTTAGGGCTTGAGGAACTCAAGGTCTTAGACTCCAAGAGTTTAGGCCTCTAAAGCGTGAGGGCTTGGAGCTTCACACTTCAGGAGTTTAGGGTTCAGGGTGTTGGATAGGGTGCATGGAAGGGCTTCCGACAGAATAAGTGGTCTGCAAACGGTCTCGACTCTTCTTCTCGGCTCGAGGCAGGTGCCAATCATGCCGAGCACTTTCCAGCTCCTGCCCCTTTGAGCGGCAATACTCTTATCCTCGCAACGAAAGAGAAAGGGTTTAGGGTTTAGGGTCTCGCCAGGATGCTCTTTGGTGGGAGATTTCCGCGAAGGTCCATTTTGGATTTTTCTCAGGATACGGTGGGGAATGCAGGACGGCATCATCTGATCTTGCGTATTGCTTCTACAATTCTGTTTGATTAGGAGGCGGCTCGCACGAATCCACCAAGATTCACCTGTCTGTACGGATTTGAAGGAATCTGAGCTGTTCCTTTTCAAGTGCTGATGCAGGAAAACCGACAGAGCCGCTGAAACTCAAACCAGGACGCACCCCCGAACTCTGCAAAAGCATGATTACTTCCGTTGACAAGCCAACTGACATCCACCCATCCCAACCGCATACTATAAACCACAAACTACAAACTTAAACGAAACACGAAACCCTACATAATGCAGCGCTACCCTAAACCCGAAACCCTCTTCAAGACCTACACAACTTCTCGGGTCACGGCCGGCTCACGTCGCGGATGCAGGAGTTTAAGCACCGGCATGGAGCAGAACACCAGAAGGAAGCCTGAATGCACACAGACTCCAAGCCCAAACCCCTTAATCGAGGAAAATAGCGGAAGATACCACAAACAAATGGGAATCTTTGTCATAGCTTAATGTGTTTTATTGAGGTAAAGGTTGGTCAAATCTCGGCGTTAGCCGCTTTGGGGGTTAGGTTTGTTTTGAGCTGCACTTTGCGAGGCCAGAGGAGGCTTCGAGGTTGCTGGTTTAGGATTGAGATTAGGGTTAAGAGTTTTCCTCCCCAAAGAACTATAGCTAGTTAACCCTAAACCCTAAACCCTAAACCCCAAAGAACTATAGGTAGTTATTAAGGCCCCAAAACTACCCTTCCCGAAACTGACACGGAATCTCCTAAAGCGCCGATCCGAAGGACAGCGCCCACTTGTACTGGAATGGGCCTCTTTTCGGATTAAATAGAATTGAACATGGCCTTAATAAGGGCTCAATATGGCCTTAAAAAAGGCTTTGATAAAGCCTCAATTGGGGTTTGGGATATAGGGTTGAGGATTTAGGGCGTAGGGTTTGGGGTTTAGCTCTTTTTCGGATTCCTAGGCTTCGCATGGCTTTGCGGTAATCTTGACTTGAGCCTACGAAACCCATTTCCCAAAAGAGCTGTAAACCCGCAAGCCCGAATCCCCAAACCCATGTAACCGTAGAACCCAGAAACCCTGCAAATTACATTCAACCCACCCTAGATACTAAACCCTGAAACCCCATAGAATTCACGACCACGCCCTGGGAAAAGCAGAAACTCCTTCAGAAGATCTGGGAACACAGGAGATACCCGCAGAGTCCGGACCCAGCTAAAGGCTTTGGGCTTTGTGACTTCGGTTTAGGGTGAAGCTTATCGGGCTTTCTACGGACACTTCATGCATGGAAAGCCTGTACAAGGATACGCGGTAGGAAGCGGAAGCATCATTGAACTTATAAGGCTTGGGATTGAGGTTTTGCTTCAGCGAACTTCAGCGCTCATGGCACAGGGCTTTCGGGGCTTTGCGGGTGTGCATAGGACCATGGGGTGGACACGCGCCACTTGGGCGCTGGCGGACGAGGACAAGCATCAGGTAGATCACCTGAGGCTGTGTAGGGTAAAATAATAGGATTCTATGCTCTGTGCTTGGGCGTGGAAGGTAAGCCCTGGACCCTAAACTCTAAGCCCTAAACCGCGGTTTGCTTGGGTTTGGGTTGATAACGGCGCGCTTGTAGGGGTTATGAGCGAGTCCTTGTAGCAAGAAGCCTGCTACCCAAACTTTTTGTTATTGTGGTCTCTTGTTCCTAGTGCCTGGTATCTTTCCGTCGGTTGAAGCAATGTGAGGGCACGATTCTTTCTACCAGCCTCCTCCAATATCTTTCTTAATTTCTCTCCCTCCGCGACTCGCTGTCTCTCTCGCTTGCCCGCCCTCTAGATCTTAGGACTAGGATTTAGGGTCGAAGGCTTAAGGGTTTAAGGATTTTGGGTTTAGGGTAATTCCTTGACATTTGGTGTTGGCGGCTCTCCTCTAAAATCTCGCAGCTACACCCCACCGAACCACACCAACCAGATGGCCTCGAGGGTTTCAGGGGCAGTGCTGCAGGCTTGTGGGGAAAATCTGCCAACCGCGTAATTCCTCAAGACCCAAATCCATATAAACTCCCGGAAGCCAACAACTCAATCCTATCCCTATCTATATAAGCTACAGAAGCGCAAAAATCAAGATACAAGAGCCGTCGCCTACCTGGATCCCTACACCGCAACCAACTCCTCGTGACTCGCTTCGGGCTTCGGGTGTACGGCTTACTTAAGCAAGCTAGCCTCACAAAAAAAACGCCCTAAACCCTACAACCTATACTATACCCAAACCCCTAAACCCAAAAGCCCTAAACCCTTAACCCTGCAAGCCCTAAACCCCAAACCCAAACCCTAAAACCCTAAAATCCAAAACCCTAAAACCCTAAAACCCTAAAACCCTAAAACCCTAAAACCCTAAACCCTAAACCCTAAAACCCCAAACCCTAGAAAGCTTGTCTGCATCCTGGAAGATGCTTCAACGGAGAAGCTCCCGAGGCGCCAAGACTCACAAACCCTTAAACCAAAGAATGTATGGTTTATGGTTTAGGGTTTAGGGTTTAGGGTTTAGGATATATCCCAGGCAAACATGTATTATACAAGCAACATGATACAAAATGTAAGATGGCGTTTACAAGCATACTTAACATACAGTGTGGCATATGCCATAGTATATGCAACGCAAATTATAGGGGGCTCCCTCCAGAGGGGCTTGACACTGCTAGGACTTCTTGGGCTCTACAAAAGCTTGACACTCTAAGCAAACCCCCTTTAGGGTTTAGGGTTCATTAGGAGGGTTTATTATTTATTAGGGTTTAGGGTTTAGGGTTTAGGGTTTAGGGGTTTCCTCTCATCACACGCCTTACTAGGTGCCAACTACAAACCCTAGACCCTGAACCCGTTAAGATCTCCGCTGCAGGCCTTAGTCGGGGAGGTGACTCGTAGCCAGTGAGCCCCAAAACCCATCCGGCAATAATAGTTCTTGATACATCTCCCATTCATCTTCCTAACCCTACACCCTAAGCCCTAAACCCTGAACCCTAAACCCTAAACCCTAAACAAGTCTTAGCGCAGGAGTTTTGGAGTCATTACTGCTCCCCCTGCGAGTCGTTTGATGCCCAAGTCGCGAGAAGATGACCCCAGTCTTGGGCCTCGATCTTCACCATCGCATTCCTGGGAGGTCGGCGGGTGTAGCGTTTTGGGGGGCTTAGGGTTTAGGGTTCAGGGGTTAGGGGCTTCGGGTTTTAGGGTTTAGTGTTGAGGGTTGAGGGATTGGGACTTAGGGCTTGGGTATGGTCGGTTTGGGGCGTTCCGGTTTGCAGGGCTGTGGAGCTTTCCGGCTTCTACAACAGCAACCCAGTGCGCCCGAAAATCCTGAAGCACCATAAACCCCCAAATCTCATAAGCCGGAAAGCCGCAAAACCCGACACCCAAAGCCGGGGAGCATGATCGAAAAAGCCCGCAATCCATAAAACCTGCAATATAGGCGCTTTACATAATATTTGAATAAGAAGTTGGTGCATACTATGCTACACCACCAACCCTTGAACCCTGAAGCCAACAACACAAACGAAGCCCTAGGCCCAGGACCCTTGCCAAGCTGCCCGGTCAGTGCACCGGCGAGGAAGAAGATCAGGGTATTGCACCTTTTCTAGAAGAGCTGAGGTTGGAAACCTCGAAATCCTACAACCGGGTTTAGGGTTTAGGGTTTAGGGTTTAGAATGTGTCTAGTGTCACGTCAGAGCAGCACCACCTGGACAAGGTGACGAACAACCAACCTTCACCCTAAACCCCTAAATCCACTCCAGCGCCAGCTTGCTCGCGGCAACGCAGGGTTGGCAAAGGCAAATCTCTTGCAGGCCATAAGTAGGGCAATCATTGCTGCGAGCAGTGCTAGCTTCAAAATCGAACCTGTCCCTAAAAGCCTAACCCCCAAACCCTAAACCCTATACCGTTTGTAACTTTGCCTCTGACCTGAAGCTCCAACAATGACGTGGCCCAGGCACATGTACTCGAAGACGTGCCAGAAGCTCATCAGCGATTCCCTGCAGGGAGCTATGCCCTCCGGCCCAAACCCCTGCTGAAACCCCAGACTCCAATAGGGTTTAGGGCTTAGGGTTTAGGGTTTAGGGTCCATAAACCCGAAGCCCAGAGATAGTCCGATATCCTGGCAGAGCATAGAAGCCAGAATCATTCATTGCCAGTACTATTCCCTCGGGTTCCTACTGGAAGGAAAGCATATCAGACCCTACATCCTACAACCTGGTTCTGGCTATGAAGGCTCCCGCAGCAGACGAACCCAACTTAAACTCCCTCACTGGAGCCTCCCGAATGCCAAACCCCGACAAAAGGGCAAACCCTCCACCCAAAAGGCACCAAAAAACCGCGAAACCCAAAAAGATGCCCTCAACACCCCAAAGCCCAGCGCCAAACCCGAGACCCCAAACCCAAAACCCCTTTAAACCCTAAACCCCTTT
>CAJNJA010062808.1:0-52941 GCA_905231915.1 Symbiodinium necroappetens
CGGATGGTTCCACGTGCAATCGAGCGTCTAGTTGGGGAAAGCTGGTTTTGATGTGCTGTCATGTCACTGATGTGCGTCTCGAGAGGGCGCTTGGGGAATCGAGCGTCTAGATGGGGAATGGCTGGGTTGGACGTGGTGTGCTGCCACTGACGTTCGTCTCAAGCGGGCACTTGTGGACTCGAGCGTCTGATGGGGAGTGGCTGGTTTTGATGTGGTGTGCTGCCACTGATGCGCGTCTCTCATGTTGTGACGTGATCAAGTACTGCTGGGCTCTGGGTTGGGAACGGGGACCGCTGCTTACGCACTGCTTACGCGAAGCTTACGCGCAGCTTACGCGCATTGCGCCATTAACAACACATTTTCTGGAGCCGCTATAACACTTCATGCGCCAGAGGTTCGTCCGCAAAGCAGACGTTCTCAAGAGCCTCAGGAGCAGGAAGTGAAGGGGAAAGAAGAGGAAACACTTTTGCGTCAGGTTATGTGGGGCAGCGTACCTTAAACTCTCAGCCCTAAGCCTTAAACCCATAAACCTTTTCGTGGTTCGTCTCAGAACAGGAGCCCTAAACCCCAACGCCTCCACCAAACACTCCAACAAATCAGCTAGACGAATCGCGCGGTAGCATGGTGTTTCTTGTTTTTTTTTCGCGCAACGAAGGCCCAAAATTAGCTTCTATACTGCTGCGGTTGCATGGGGATTCATACCTTTGGGACCCTTGTTTTGTGGATCATTCGTGCCGCGCGTATGTGGTTCCTTGTGGGATTTGTCCAAGGCCTGACTTTTGACCTGACTTATCTGACCCGCGGTTACATGGGGGTTAGGCCTTCAATCCAACAGAAGGCCCGACTTTCACTGGAAACTGTATCTGCTACCACTGTACTACTGCTGTCGTGCTGGTTCCAGCACACCGCAAGCGTCACTGTTGTGCTAGCCTTGCGGATGCAGCAAGACCGAACGTGGTGTCCGCGCGACATGTCTTGGCTTGCGAGTCTTCAGGACTTCTCGGAATTCGTTTCCCGCTCGTTGAGCAGATGAGCCACTTGGCAGCTTTGCGGGCAGGGGTAGGGACAAGCGTGAAAGCGCTCTTGACCGCAATGTGGTCACGTCGCAGGAAATAGGCTTGACTCCAAATGAGTTTTTAACAGTTTCACCCACATCGCAGTCTGGGAATACAGTGGGATCAGTGCACGTGAACATTTCGAGTGTCGATGTGCAGCACAACAGGTAATGTTTTGGCGTTTTGTGGGTTGCCCAACGTGGCCCCAGAGGGGCACAGCTCCCCATGGTGGTGCAAAGAAGTTTCAGCTTCAAGAATAGGAGCTGGGTGAGGAGCCGGAAGATATTGGTTATTGGTGCTGTCGGAGTGCATGGTGTCATTCTGCATTTGGATTTACTTCCGTTTTATTCATGTCGGCTGCCGAACCCACGCCCCGGATGCCGGACGGATGCCGAGATTGTGCAAACGGTCGTTTCGCTTGGCTTCAATTGGCCTGTTGAGGCCTTCAACCCTTTCAGTCGATTGCTGCAAGTTGTGTTGAGGTTTCATAAGATGATGATTTGCCAGGAGGGGGGGGGCGGGTCGGGACAGCAATTGCGGAATGTATTGTCCTGGCTGTAGGTCGCCAAGTCGGACCGAGATTTGCCGGCGCATTTTGGATCCGAAGCCGCAAATCTCAAGCCAGCAAAAGCATGCATGATGCTTGGCTACACTGCACCCAAGCTGTGGGAATCCCTCAAATTGGAGCTCAAACCCTGCAGCCCGCCGGGTGTTTCAACTCAGCAGCTTCAAGTCTTACAAGTATGACGCTGTACCCCACACACTTCAGTCGGTTTGCCACTGCGCATTCTTTACGCACCTGGGCCGTGGCTTCGCAGTGTCAATGGCAAGTCGTGCATTGTGCAAGGCCGATTGTGTGAGCATGAGGCTGCGGTGCCCGCATGGCACATGTAGCAATATGTTGATGATGTAGATTAGTGTAAGTGCGATTTGGCCGCAGAAGATTTGGCAAGAGGTGCTATGTCGATGGAGCCAAAGACCTGCTCTCCGGTTTGGGAACCTAGCTACGAGCAATTCGCGGTTGCATTGCAGAATGTGAGAACGTGTTATTGTGTGCAAGGCATATCTGCAGACCCACAGGCTGCTGTCGTGCCGACTGTGTCTGAATTGGGGCTTGTGCGCCAACGAATGATCTATGTTCTTTGCATTGATCTAGGCACTATGGCAGGGCAACAGCCGAGACTGCTTCAGCACATATGTCCGCTGCTTGTATTTGTCGCCTGCAGGCTTAGCACAACCGAGTCGCTGGCGCGACTGGGCATCCGAGGCATGTTGATGTGCCTTCGTACACTCTGAACGATACCAGCATCCCTCATATTCTTCGAGACAGGCTATCAGCTATCATAGCGACATCTCCGTGTTGTGAAAAGAACAGTGGTGGAGGTCGTTGGGATCTCCGAGGACGCAACGATTACTGGCAGAGGCGGGAGCATCCGCGTTTGTCGGTGTGCATGGGTGTCCGAGGTTGCGGAAAACCGTTGCACTTTTTTGGGCAGACTTCTGCCACAAGATGTGCAATGTACGTATATAACTCAACTTTGAACTTCTTGACTCCCAGGCGTAGCCCAACATGCTGTACGCTGCTTCAGTCTCTCCTACCGCCGTGCTTGCAGAAAATTCGTTTCGCCTTTGGAGGCGCTGCTTCCTTTGATGAGCTGGTGGCCTTCTTGAAGGATGGGCAGCTCGTTCTGGATGCTGTCGATTGCCGCCTCATCAAGCAGCGTGTGCGATGGGTGACAGGATCTCCGCCGGCCAATGCAGCCAGCCGACGAGGAACCCATAAACGTCAACGTAATGCAGGAGATCAGGCTGTAATGCAAAATGTTCACATCCTTTTGCCCTTTATTGATAGTTGTGCGACAACTTGGGGCAGCCAGCCGTAAAGTCCAGACCCCGCAGAACAGACAGAGGTTGCAGGAGGGATTTTTTTTTATTGTTGGTTGCTCAGTGGGGTGTCGCACGAGGTGTTACGGCGTGTTTTCCTTTCGGGTATTGTGCCTGAGGGTGACGCCGGCAGGCTCGGAAGCACCCGCGGCAAAGTACAAGTTACTGCTTTGGTTGGGGGCGGCCGTTCCGTCTACAATCCTACTGGACTCAAGCATCCGAAGTTCTGCTGCTAATTTTGAGTACTGCAGATGTTGTAACGCACATCATGCCTCACTCCACTCAGCCAAAGCTCTATAAGACTATAAAAGAGCATATCAGACCTGCCTTGAGTGCGATTGTCAAAGGACGGTGTCAGAAGCCTTACGGAGGCGGCGGTGCAGCAGAAGCAGGCCGAGCTGGAGGAAGTGGCGCCGGCGCTTCAGGCCAGGTTCAGGAGAGCACTTGTGAAGTCGGCCATGGTTCTTAAAGTTGCTGTGGTGAGTGCACCGTGAAGCTCTTAGCAAAACAAGTTCTTGCAGAATGCGTGATGATGCGTGATGTGAGTTGCATGGGGGGATGAGCCGCTCCTCGCTTGCCAGCGCTTCTTGATCGGCGGGGAGATCCGAGACCGGCTCGCGCTGCTTCGAGCCGTTGCCCGAACCCCAGCCGGAACGGGTGCCATCCGGTACCCCGAAGACTGCAACGGACTGCAACAGAACAAAAAGCCAACTCCTGAGAGAATTTGTCAAGTTGTGGCATACGTAGTGACGTGGTTCATATCCGAGTGTAAGGACACCAGGGAAATTTGAGGGCCATCATTGTCTTCTTCATCATGACCAGCACCGCCTGTCAAGTTCGATAATCTCTTGCCTGCGAGTGCCTCGCCCCCTCTCAAGGCAAAAGACATTTGTTGGAATACGGTTGCCCTATATGCGACGAATCTTTAGGCACGGAGGACGGATTCTTTACAATGCTTTGGTTTGTTGTCACTGCAGAGTCTACCCCAAAACCACAAACGTTACGATTCATTGGCGACTTAGGCCCTTATTGTAAACGCTGCGCATCGTTCGCCTCGGCCCGGTCGCAGCTGAATTCAGCGGGCACCAGATGATGAGCGTGGGAAGGGAGTTGGCGGGGGGTCGGTGTCGCGACCGTAGGGTCCGGGGGTCGGGCCGGGGCCTGTTGGGGGGGCGAGTAAGAACGCGAGGCAAACAACTTTTGATCCAACTTTTGTCTCCACTTTGGGCCCGAACAGTCGCTCCATCATCCATGCCGACAGAGAGGCAGACAGAGACATAGACCTATAGGCATTCACAGACATAGAGACACACAGCAACAGACACGCAGACTCAGAGAAAGACAGAACAACACCAACAGACCTCGACAGGCATGTGAGGTAGATGTAGAGAGGTACATGGACCAGGACGCAGGAGCTCGAAGCCTGTTCCGATTCTGTTTGTTTCATGAGGCGGACCTCGGGACGGTGCCCGGCAAGCCGTACTCCTTCGCTCTGTACCTCTTGGTTTTTCTGGAGGCAACCATTCACGGGAAGATTGAGTGCACGTGTGCAGTTCGCGGAGAACAGCAACTAACATCAATCATTGCATGCAGAGTTGGGCTCATGACAGCACCACGTGCCACTGACCGGGACGACCAATCTCCTCCCAAGTGGCTGCTGGAGCACGCATCCGTCAGGAGTACTTGAAGGATATCGAGACGCTCCGTGACGGCGAAACCATCTCGGACCGTGCAGCAGAACTTCGCGAGGACAGGGGGACGTGGGCCGGTTGACTTCCGGAGTTTGGAGTGTGGCTGCTTTCTTTTTTGCTTGCACGTCACAGGTTTTTCTTTGCTTCCACCGTGCTGGGCTGGCTCCAGATCGGCTTCGACTGATTTACAGCCACATTGCGCCTTGGCCGTCGGCATGCTGATAGTGTCAGCAATCACACTCTTCAGAACTTCCCCCAAGTTATCGCAACTCCATCTTGTGTTCTTGAGGCCTTAAACGTTCTTGAAGACCAGCATTGCATGCTCTGCTTGCACGGTGCAGCATTTTATTCGGTTGCATCCCCTTCAAAACTTCCGACAAGCTCAGGAGCAGGACTTCCCCCGCTTTGAGGCTTGCTTTTTCGGGTATTGAACAGTGGCTTCTGGACAGATTTCAGACCAGCACCGAACCCGTGCGATGGCATTGTCGTCCTTGGCGATGATGTCTTGCAGCGCACAGATGTAGAGCAGAGGTAGTCTAATGTACCGAGATCCACAGCGCAATGCTTGAAGCAATTGGCAGAACCGATCAGGCTGCTGGCGCCCTGTTGCCAATGCCGTCTGCCGTCAGCCTTTGCAGCTCGGACGACTGTCTGGGTATCAGACCCTGACTTGAAGCAGCCAATTAGTGTCCTTGACGTGGGGGGGTTGTTCGTGTTTTTTGTGCTAAACATGGCGAACGCGAACTTTGGGCTTCGGATACAGACTGCCTCCAGTCTGTCCCAGCCAACCAAGAAGAGTACCACCCTTAATGGCCATGTTCTTTCCCACATGTGTGCGAAGTCCCGACAGTATCTTCGAAGTAAGTATGACATGCCCATAAATCCACAGGATATCATGCGCTCATGCCGGCAGCCTGCATCGAAGGCCATACGATGCTTGCGACAGGTCTTAGCCAGGCTCTCGGACGTGCTTGTTGGGGTGGCATTTTTGTGGTGTGGGCCTGCTGCTATTGCGCGCTTGGGCAAGTTAGCAGTACTGCAGGCAGCTTCACCGAGCTATCTTCTGCACACCCTAGGCTCTAGTGGCGCTACGACAGTCCTCTTGCGCTCCTCGCTGCGTGAGCCTTTGATCCACGTAGCCGACGACTCGCAGGACACATGGAAGTCATGTTCGTTTAGTTCCTTCGACCTTTGTTTGCGGAGGAGGGTGAGACTTCGGTCAAAGAGTGCGAGAGCAGACACGGCTGTGCCAATTGTGATTTTGCTTTACACCTTCAGGAGCTGCGCATGCTGAAAACCATCGAGATGCTAATTCGACTCGACTTCCTCTACACGCAGGATATCAGCGAGCAGGGCTATAACATTGTAGGTTGTATCAGGAATAACGGATTCCATGGTCCTCCGGTTTTTGTTACAAGCACCGCAGGCAAGTTGCAAAATTTCAGTGCCATAGTCTCCCGTCGCTTTCTCCGACAGTCCAGGAGCGGCTGCCCCCAGAGGTCACCGAGTACCTCTCCGTCGTTCGAAATCTCCGCTACTACGACCGTGAGCTCCGTGTGCATCCCAGGTCACAAAAGGGTTGGGGGAATGCCGCGACGCCGTTCCGGACTGAGGCCGCGATACTCCCCTGTCCTACCAGATGGCGTTCTTCTTGCGGAAGCATCTAGCATACAATTCAGCTGACTGCGCTGAGGGTCGAACAGTCTTTCTAGGCTATAGGGCCCTCGTGAAGCACGGCTTCTGGAAACTCAGGCATGGCTTCCCGGCCAAGCGTAAGATGCTGGGGCCGTATCCTCTGAAGGCGGGATGGGGAACGGAGTCAGCCCTTCCTGCCATGCTCTGGTTCCGTGATGTCTCGTGCAGCGACTTTGCACGATGCTGTTCGGGCATGCAGATGTAAGCATCGTACCATCGCTGGTGACCTCGGTGATGAGAAGGTCTGTGACCCTGAGGAGCGGGTCAACTTCGAGCCTGTGGAGGCCGAGACTGCTGTCAGCTCGACATTTTAAGCGGGGAACGTTGAAGTCTCGTGAGCTCAGCTGCACTGTTTGCAGAAGGAGTTCGCAGCATCGAAGTGAGCCTTCCCAAGCCAACACCCGCTCAACTCTCGCAAAGATATTCACACACACCCACACACCCACACACACACACACACGCACGCACGCACGCACGCGCGCGCGCACGCGCACACACACACACACACTCTCACACACACACACACAGAGACACAGTGACACACACACACACACTCTGTGTGGATGTGTCATCCGACGCTTGAGCATCAAGCACCCAAAGTCATGATTGCCATTGTTAGCACCATTACTATCTGCGACCACTGTTGAAGTGTATTTGCTGCTCTCGCTGTAGCCTCGGTATGACTCTTACCATTCTACTCGCACTTCTACGATATTCTTCTGCCCCTGCAGAGCTCTGCAGAGCTCCGAGCAGGATCGGACCTGGCGCTTTGGGCTCATCGAGACGGCGAGAGCACGGAAGAAGCGCCACCTGGAGGCCGGCGCGGAGCTCCTTCAGTACTACTATAGGAGTCTTGGTAATAATTTTAATATGTGTTCAGGGAGGTAATATCAAGTCAAGTTGTGCCACAGCATGAAAGAGGCACTGCTTGCACACTACAGACCTAGCCATGGCCACAAGAGAGCAGATGTATTCGGGAAATCTTTCTTCAGGCTTATGTGAACCTGAAACTTTCCCCTTCGCTAAACCACTCGTTAGATGAGTAGTTAGACAGTCACGCATGTATTGGTTACTATACGGGAGCCAAAGTTGCGACCACTCGTGTCTTTGGGACCGTGAGAGACCACAAGTGCTCGAGGTCCCAATCGTTTTGGTGGTATAGGGCTCCAAACATTGGGACTCAGTGCAAAGTTTCTCAAGGCGGATTGTCTCCCCCACTAGCTTCCTTCGAACTTGAAGAGCTGAGCGAGAGCGAGTGTGAATGCGGCTGGTAGACGCTTGCTGTAGTGAGGCCTGTAGAACCGAGCTTTTGGCTTCGTTTTGCACCTTGAGTAAATCGGAGCTGCGCAACTGAAGCTGTCGAAATCACTCGATTCTTGTAGCTCCTTCCCTGCCTTGTAGGGGACATGAACTGCTTGCTGTGGCTTGCTATGTGCGAGCCTAAACAACTTTGACAAGCTTCGGACTCGGGAGGCCGTTGGTTGGCGGAGCATTGAGGCTGGATACTGGCAGCAAAGCCATTGCAGTCTGAGCACCTGCGCAGAGAAACGGTTTGGCGACACGTGTTACCGGGAGCTGTCTGGCTACCGGTCAATTATCCACGAATGCCCTAGGTTCAGGCGAGCGAATGGAAAGAGCTGCCGCACTACCATGCCAAGGCCGGTCATCGAATTACTTCAGAGCCGAAGCAGACATGAACTTTCTCAACTCCGCGTGCAACTTTGTTTGAACCGATTTTCCGACGTTTCCGCTTGGCCCACCGTTGCCCACCTGGCCGCCGTTAGGCGACACTCGTAAGATCGCCGGTGGGCGACTCTTCAGCTTTTTGTTTGTGAGTTTTGTGTCGGGCTCGAGCCGGCCTTTTTTTTTTTTTTTTTNNAGGGCGAGTGCAGAAAACGGAGCTCAGCAGCTTTGGCAAAGACATGCCAGGGCGAGCCCTCCGCAAAACTCGCTTACGCAAGGTTCCAGGTTCAACAGCACTTCGGGCAAAGTAATTGATGTAAAGACTCTATTCCAAAGCTCTTGCTAAACGCTTCACGACATCATTTCAAACTTTTTGCGGAAGGGGCGGTGCCTTTGCAACCTCGCAGCGTACTTTCCTGTTTCCGACATGCCTTCCCTCCCCGGCTGCCAGAACAAACATTAGGGCATCCCTCGCCAAGCGTAACGTGCGGGGATCAGCAGAGGCTAGCCGTTTTCATTCAACTGCCTTCATCCTGAAACGAACCAGACAGAACGAAAGAGACTTTCGAGAAGCTAGTTTGTTTGATTTCAGGCTCTCATCGACAGACGGAGGGAGAGAGACTCGTTTCCCATGGAACCCGTCAGAAGCGGAAGCCAGAGACTTGCACGGCGTCCCTCAGCCGGGAACGCGCGAAGCACAGGCAGCCTTCATCCGCCAGCTCTTGAAGGCCAGGCTCGATGTGTTTTGGGGGGCTCCAGGGCAGCATGTCCGGTAATCAGAGTCTCAGATTGCTTCGCGTTGTTATCAACGTTTGCCAATGTTTGCAAGTCCGGCGTGCCGCAGGACAACGAGCTGTTGACCCTTTGACTGATGTTGGCACCCGAAAACGGCCTGTGCATTTCGAGTCTCCGGCCGGAGTGCCACGCCGAACATTCGCAAACAAGTCCTTTGACATTGGAGCTTCCTGAAGCGGCCTTCCGTTCCGTGCCTTTTGCTCAGCTCTGTGCCCACATGATATGATAAGCCGGCGCGGGGCACGCCTTGCAGCATTAAGCTTCTTCAGTACACCGTACATCTGACCGTGCACCATCTGCCACGTTGCAACATGGGGAGGCGAACCGCTCTCAGATCTGACTACACTACTGCTGTAGAGGACGGCCCAGATAACAGTGCTCACCAGGCCTCCGCTCAAGAAAGCTAGGATCCCAGTGGCCGTAGCATGAGCAGATGGAGACCCTGCGAGGAGCACAGAGTTGTGGGCGAGGGAGTCCTAGTGGTCCCAGTCCTTGGACGTCGATGTAAAAACATCCAGTGCACCTGTGATACGAGTACATAGGCAGAGCGCGCTTGGGCAGAGAACTTGTAAATGGAACTGACGTGGTCCACCTCGTGCTCCAAGGTTTGGGCTGTTCGAGGCAGCCACCTGGGTCAACGAGGTCCTGTCCCGTACAGAGGAAAAGACCTTGGAATTGCAGGGGCCCTACGAATTTCCGCAACTCATGTGCGTGTGGGTTGCAAAGGAGCCCCTGTAGTATGGGGCTAATGTTCTTAGCAAAGCATCCTTGGCAAGCCTCGGTGGCTTTTGCAAGCAGATTCCGTCTTGGAAGTGTTTACCCTACAACCATCCAAGGGAAAGCCTCTCCGTGAATGTGCAGAGCGTTTCGCAATCGATCTGCACATGGTCCCAGAGCGTTCCAGAGGAGGACTTGACAGTCAGAGATCTTCTGCAACAGCAACCTCGGAGAGTAGTTACTTGCGAACACGTAGGCTGTAGATCTTCGTCGGTGGATCGGCAGGACCGTAATGCGGTCTTCAATTCCAACCAGGTGCCTCTAAAGCTCCAGATCTTGGGCTCGCTGCGAAAAATGTTAGAATAATGACAGGGTTGAGACCGAAGACACGCAGAGTATGAAGGCTCTGGATTCAACGAAACACACTCTCTGTAGATCGGGGTTGGTGATCGCGCTGGTCCCGGTTGATCTTTGCTAGCTGATAGTGTAGATGACATCACAGCTTGGACCCCTCGATTGCATTCTCTCAGTTGGCAGGTGTTTCCGCACCTGGCGAAGGTGTTGCACCAAGCCAAGGAGGCTCCAGCCCAATCATGTAGTGCAGCGGTCCAGATGTATCCAGATGGGTTAAAGTTGACCAAACCACGTGGCCATACTTGAGACCAGCGTGCAGGAACGAAGCTTCCTACCCAGAAAGCAGTGGGATGTATGAATTTCAAAACCATGTGACGTCTGTTCAAACCTGTGTGAAGTCGAAAGACCGACATTGGCCTCCGAGGCCCCACGTTTCGGCCATCCAAGTGCTTTTGGGCGCCTCTGCAGGTTATGGCACGGAATCAAAAGCCGACCTCGCCAGAGAGCGCGGCCCTGGAGGCTTCCGGCCTCGGGAGTACAAGATGCACCGAACACTCCCGTTAAACCCAGAGTGCCGGTAGGCTTCGGGGCTTGGTGGGGCTGACAGCGGCAGGAAGTCTGGCAGGAAGGGTTGGATTGTGAGACGCTCGACGGCTTGAAAAGAAGGTGCTTCTGCAGTCGGAACCGCACTGGAGAGTTTTGAAACTTCAGTCGCGAACACACCCATGCAGGCAGGGCAGACTGCGATATAGAGACCGTCGTCATTGATGATCATGCGAGTCCGAGTAGCACCAGTGTGCAGGACTCCAAGCCCGCCAATGGTGCCCATCTCAGTCACCGCACCTTCGCAGGGGCTGAAGTCGAGAGCCCTGCATTTGTTCTCTGTCTGTCTCTCTCTCTCTCTCATATCCCTCTTTCTCCCTCTGCTGCCTGTGAAAGTCACTTTTCTCAAATTCCTGAAGCGGCCAACATGGCTTCAGGTTTTCGGGGCATCCTCAAAGAGGGGATGAAGCAGGGTTCCAGGAGCGTTGCCGAGCTTGCTTCTTTGCATGTCGTCTTGCTGTTGCAACATGGTCTGTGTTTGGGCACTGTGTGATCAGCCAGCCTTGAAACCCGTTATGGCATTATGGTTGCTGGAATAGTTTGCATAGTTTGCCCTTTCCATTTGCCAGCTTCTGACAGGACCCTACAAGAAGGTCTGGAGGCGGCAGCCGCCGTCGTTGTGCTCAGGGGTGTTGCTTCTGCAAAGTTCTCTTTTCCACACTCGTGGAGCTACACATGAAGGCGACCTACAAAAGAAAAGCAGCGCATTTAGAAGTGCTTTTGCAAGCCTGCCCCAAATCTTTCAACTTATTCACAGACCAGCACATTTCAAGCCGTTTAGTTTAGGGTTTAGGGCATCAGGGTTCTCCGGAGGCCCTCAGCAGCAGGGTGGGGGCCGTGGGCTCCGGCCTGCTACGTCTTCCTGAGGACCTTGCAGTGATCACCTTCTGACTTCTCCTGTCCATGCTTTGGGTCGAACGGGGGAAGTTCGAAGTGTTGGAGGCATTGTCGCTGCCTTCATCTGCCTTCCATGGCCTTGCATTGTAGCAATACCAGTCCAGACTGCGCGTGGATGTAGAGTTGCTTCTGACAAAGTCAGGAGTAAATAGCATACATGTTGGGCCGTCTGTGGATTGGCGATATAATATGTTTGATGGTAGTCTGGTTCTTTGCACATGGCGAGGATGAGCTGAGCAAAGTGAAAGAGGTGGGAGTAGCTGAGTAGCTGCGCTGGAGCCATTGTTCTCTGCTGGGGCTCCTCCCGTCAAGCCTGCTTAGAGCTCGATTTGAACAGTTGCATTTCCCTGTTCTGCAGCCAGCAGGCCAACGAGACCATCAGCAGGCTGTTGCCAACACTAACGCTTCAGGGCAGCACTCATCGAAGAAAAAGGGTTTGGGCACAGAGAGGGCGCGGCACTGCTTTGCAAGCATAGCAGCAGTTTAAGCTGCTAGGGTAGCCGGTTAGCCGTGACTCAGAGTAATGCTTCCAGATGATTCGCAGGAAATCGGGGTTAGAGTCAATTCGGTTCCAAGCACAGTCTCATGTTGAATCGAGTTTGCGTGCATTCAAGCAATGAGAGGCCGAGGCAGGTTCTGTTTTGACAGACACTCCCTGGTGCAAGCATCCAAGGCTGGCCATTCAAGCAAACAGCTTGCGAGGCGAGTGCTTCTAGCCACGTTACCTCTGTTTGGCCTCCCTCTCCGCTACTGGTGCTGATGACAGGTTCCAAGCGAGGGGCTGACACCCCTATCTCGGATGAGCCGGCGGCAGTGCCCTCAGCAGCCTTAGCAGAAGAGAGTATCCAGTGCTCAGTTTTTTTCAGGTGCGATGTTGAAGATTGCGCAGTTGTCGTGTTGGTCGTTCATCTCCATCCTATTACCTGCGTCTCCTCAGAACCGAAAGCCCCATGCTGCAACTGAAAATGCTACTCAGCCAGAAGTTCCGGCTTGAAACGCATGGCATTCCTCTCACGACCGTGTGCTTGCTTTGATCATTTTGGCACTCTTCGGTTGTGATATGCTGCAAGGATTTGCAACAAGTGCAGCAACGCAAGTTTGCAGTGGTCACATGCAAGCACAAATGCTATGCATCGTGTTATACATACAGGTATTCCGTCCGTGTAAGCATCGTCAGTCAAAGACATCATGTCCCAGGCGCAGCGGCCGCGCACGGCTATCGAAAGTGGGAGCAGCAACGCTGTTTCGAGCCTATGTCCCGGACCACGCTAAACCAGTTGACGTGTCCTGTAGCCTTGAAACATGACGGCAAGCATCCATGGGCATCGGCGCAGCGATGCCGTGAAAGAAGATCCTGATTGAGCGACTTGTGCGAACAGTGATTAGCACGTCTGCCCCAGATCACACATGTTCCTTTCTGACATGCTTTCCCGCGTTCTCTCCAGGGAGCGAGTCGAGCTCCACGCAGCAGCCGGGCACCGAGGCCTTCTGAGAAGGGCGCAATGTTAGGTGTGACAAACCTGAGAAATGGTCGCACTTAACCGCGACTTAATGTATTGCCAATACAGTCCTGAACCCGCCCAAACGCACTGGTAGCTTGAGAGGAGCGGCGGCCGCTGCTTCATTTGGATTTGGTCTCGGATGCCCCCTTTGCCGAGAACCGTGACCAGGGCACGCTGACGACCCTGGACTGTGTGGAGTGGGGGAAATAATCTGAAGGTTTTGCTTTTCATATACACATTCTCATGACACATTGTGTCCGTGTTTGCACATACTTTTACATATATATATATACAGATATGTTTGCAATTGTTTGCATATATGGGTGTGTCTGTGCATGCATATAGTCGCAGGGCTATCTAGGAACAGCCGCTTGCATGGAGGACCTGAAGCCTGGTGTTGCCCAGAGTACGACCTCGCTGGAGTCAAACGACACCTCTTTAGGCCTGGACTGCGGACAGAGTGCTCTGGAGAGTTCTCGTGGTGCACTGGGGCATGTAATTGCCGCAACAGGTTTAGGATTCCAAGGCGCGTACGCACTGAACGGGCTGTAGTTCAAATCATTTCCGAAAGTGACAGGTGACGATTCCGGGAACGTCAGGCTCGATTTGGTGTTGTGTTTGTCTGGAGGTTTCGTTGGTCGGCACTGGCTCGACGATTCCCGACGTGAGAGTTTGGGACTAGTGACTAGGCAGGGTAAGCAAGACCAGCAAGCTGTGCGTGAAAGGCCACTAAGAGTTAGTTTGTGGTCCGCGCTCGGTTTTTGACTGATCGTGAGGTACACCTCACGATGCACAGGCCCGTCGCAGCCGCATCTTTCCCTTCACGTTTGCTCAGGCTGGTCCTGGGCAGAGCAGACCTCCAGAAGCGAGTGCGGATCCTAGATTCCTAGACATCCACGCCTCATCTGTAGCCCAAAGTGATTCGTGAATCGAGGTGACACTGCAATTTCCTGCTGCAGCGAAGAGGAAAGCCAACTCAGTACTTCAGTTCGTCAGCCTTGCCCTCGGCCCCTCATCGTTTTGCACGAGGTTAGTAGTTAAGACATGTTGAGGCCGAGTCCGCATGCTTGAAGAGAACCGTCTGCACGTGGGTGGGTCTTTTCACTTTCCATGGGCCCGTGCAGGTCGGGAGTTCCTCCTCCTGGAGGTGCCGGACACCTCCAACATTGCGCCAACGCAGGAGCAACTCCGGTTGTCTTGAGCTGGCGAACGGACTTGTCGATTCTTTGGGGCGGCCGATCGTCGTCTCGATTTCAGAGTTTCATAGATGTCCCTGGGAGACTGAAGCGATGGGCTCCGGGGCAAATTGTACTGCAACGCAAGCAGAGTAAAAACGGTGGTCTATTATAGCAGCATCTCTTTTTGTGGTGCCATCTATCTAAATCTTCGCCACCTAACTCGTTGTTGTGGTGTAATGAGAGCAAGAGTGCGGATCATCAGAGTCATCGGCCTGATCGAGATGGTTGTAGCATACGGGTTACCGGCGTGTGCTTTGCTTTGCCAGCCGTGGTCTGCCGTGGCGAGGGCCAGGCGAACTTCTGTAGTTGTCTGCATCTGTATCGAGTGTCGGAGTGGCAAGCGCGTGATGCGAAGTAAATGCACCGCACGGTGCAGGGCAGCATGGAGATGGCCACTTTGGTTTGGGGCTGCTGGAACGACAGCCAGCAGGACGCAGACGAGTCGGGCGCTTAGCTAGCTCCGGATGTTCACGCAAACTGAGAGATGTGTACATACATCTAAGTATACATGCATAAATGTAAACCACGACATGTCTGAGTACGCCTGTGTACATCTGTCCATGCCGCTACGTGGCCTTGTGTATTTGCACAGAGAAGCAGATGTCTTAAAATTAGGCTTCACATTGTGGAGTTACTACCAGTACTAGGAACAAATGTACTTTACATGTCGACGGGTAGCTGGACAGATGGATAGGTTAGAGCCATACTAGCTTCCACGGTTAATCAGCACCAGCTAATCCTACAAGTCTCTGGCGGGTTCCGTTTCTGGGCCTCCAATAGAAACTAGAGGATTACTATTGGGGGTTGGCGGCTGGCCTTACAAGTGGTACTACTGCCAGTACTGTCACGAAGGGGAGGGGCTTACGATGGTTTACGTGTAGAAGTCCCAAAACAATCTACGGGGTTCTAGGGAATCCAAAGCGAGCCGTGAGATCCTGAGAGGAAGCCACCCTTGGCATACGTCAGCGGCCTAAAATCTGGCTACCATCTTCGCAAGATCCGGGAGACCAGGTGGAGAGCGCGGGTTCTCAACGTGGCGTGCTTCGCACCGCATGTCATGGGTCCTAATTAAAATCCCAAACGAGGTGTGAAGCTGTATGCAGTACTAGGCGGCCGACACGTCGGGTGCATGCACGCTAGGAACATAAAAAGGGTTTGGGTTTGGGTGTTCCATTCTCCACTTCGGTTGGTCCCTGAACAGGTGGACCTGGATTGCCAAAGGCGATAAGGCGCCCGATGCTGCGACACGTGTGATTCGCAATGTCCTTCGCTCGCGATGTAGCTGTGATTCGCGTCAGAGTCTTCCCATTCCACATGACGCGCCTCGATCCCCCAACAACGTGCCCCGCTTGTCAAGGCCAGCATCGAAGAGGGGGATACCATCGCCATCGTGCTGGAGTGCGCTGCCAGCATGTGACGAAGTTGGTTGGGCCTTTTGGGAATTTTTGGGGAGTCTCCGTCCGGTTCAGAGCTCGGATGCAGCCCGGCTTGGCCCTAAGGTCGCCTCCGGGTTCTGAGGCCCCGGCCGCCCCGAATGACTTGAATGCTGAGGAGGCGGCGTCTCAGGCTTCTCAGTCCTTCGTCTTTGTCTTGTTCATATTTTAACTAATTGGGGTCATGACTTCTGTGGCTGCTCGTCGTCATGATTCCTGTTCTTACTGTCGATGGTCTGGGACAACTTCGTGTAGAGCGCTGCTCGTGAAAGATTCTCACAGTGCCACTTGCGATCCTGACTCCAGCCTGCTCGAACATGCCGAACATGCCCTCGTTGGGCAGAGTCGGTGCAGAGCCGGGGGAAGAATAGCTACTAACTACCATCATAGCTTACTGATAATAATTTTAACAAGCTGTCGTATCATCAGGGCGTCAGTCCCAAATCTATTCATCAGGTATTTCATGGGTTTGGTCGACGATTTCTGAGTGGAGGTCTGTGTCTTTACAAGGGCTTCCAAGTTTCAGGTCGCCATTCTGCATCCCTGCCCGCAGGCTCGCTGCATACTGGGCTGTGAACTCCGCCGCCCAGTGAACTGAGGCGGTGAGAGAGTCTCGCGGATAGTGGGTCATCCGAAGTGGGGACTGGCAAGCGAATGTGCTGTTGCAGTTGGAGAGTCACAGATCGGGTGTCAGCTGGGCAGTCCTCCATGCGAGCTCCGTCCGCCTACGTAGGAGTCCTGGGTGATGCCGCTCGACCCAAATTGGCAGTTGGGGCAGAGCATCGGATGCAAGTAGCTGAATGGAGTGGCAGTCTAGGCTTTAGTCTGCAATGTAGGCATTGTCACGATTGATCACTATTGTTGACTGGCACAGGTTCCATTCTTATGAAAGCAGCTGTCATAGTAACTGCCAGCCCGTCCTGACATCATTGTTAGCCCGCCAACTTGGCTCGTGTGTCGGCAATCACCACAGAAGTCTGCGTGATGCGACTGCATCGCTTGGATCGATCGATGGAAACAGACTTGATAACGTTTGGAACGAGCTGCAACTGCAGCCCTTTAAATGCAGCAGCAACGACAGAAGAAGCACGCGAGAGGAATATTGGCAGCCAGCAGATGTTGCACTATCGAGCTCCTCTCAGAAGTGATCCCTGCGAGCAGATTTGCATCATTTCGGCGTCTGTTTGTTCCGGGTAGCACTGCTGGGGACACGCAGATCGGCAACCCGAATCGAAATTTTGCCCTTCTGCCAGCTATGGGGCTTCTTGGAGCTCCACTGATTGCGTTTCCCATAGAGGCAATTAATTCATTAGGGTCCTGATGTCAGCTAAGCGATCTAGGATTTGAGACATGCTCAGCACTGCTCAGCAACCGCAAAGATCAGCCTTGAGCCGTCTCCAACGGGCATCGAAGGGCGACTTGGAAGCCATGCACGGGTTCCAGGGATTTCTCACCGCAGGCAGTCATATACCTGCTTAGACGCTAGTGGATCCATGAGCACTGGCACATGCTCGGTAACAGAGGTTTCAGACATGTACAGTAATTAAGCCAAATTCAGCATTCTGTTATGCCCCCACCAGAAACTTTCCAGATTGCAACTTGAAGCAGCCCGTGAACTGATAACAAGCTTAGTTTATGATGATGGGTCATGCATCGAGAGCTTGCAAAACTCGGAAGAAGCAAGGGCTAAATGCAACCGGATGAAACTGAGTCCCATTCCCCGATGCCCTCACATGAGAACCTTGAAACTGTGCACTCTTGAGCACTCTTGTAAGAGCGTGTGCCGGTGTTTCTGGGTCTGGCCACTCTGCGTGAAGAAAAAGGTAGCAGTGTCTCGTGGCTCGTGCAGGTGGGGGAAAGTGATCCTTTTTGAGGATGCCTTCATAGCGTTAAGAGCGCGAGCCCGATGTGAAATCAGCTTCTCAACAGGCTTGGCGCGAACATGCAGAGATTGAAATCTGTTTGATGACAGAAGTTAAGACGCAGCTACACGACTGGCTGCGAACAACGATGCGAATTGCATACCTCATGAGTGTCTGCAGCTGTCGCGCGGTAATTTGGCTCCAGCGTTTGAATCTTACCGCTCCCCTGCGTCGTTTGAGTGAGGCGTTTCCACGGTTCATAAGGATGGACCCTATGGGACTGGTGCTTCCCACCCCAAGCAGACCGCATCGTGTGGCTTCAGCCGTGTGCGTGGAAGCCGAGCGCCATCGAGCGCCCATACGCAAGCTGCACAAGAGCCTTTTTGTGCTGAGATACTTGTACACACAGAACCGCCCGCCTTGGAACAGGCCATGCCCACGCGCAGGGAGCTCTACGGCTTGGGGGCAGCAAGCCTCATGGTGCGCCCCCTGAACAGCAGATTGCTTGTTTGGTGCTTTGCGATGACCTCTGGCTCACCACACGGCATGCAGAAGGCCCTCGGGAACACTTGAATTAGTAGCTTGAGTTTCCAACTGCACAACCCTGGACCGAGTCGTTTCCGGAGTTACACGCCATGCCATGTATTCACGCGAGGGACCGTCAAGGACTTCGGGCGCACATGGTTGTTTTCACGATCCAAGTGCCAGGCGCTGTCTGCGCCCACCCTGCTGGAGAGGGCGTCAGGGCTTCGGAAGGGCCGAGACTGTGCTGTGATCGGTTTCGGTGTTGCGCAGTCGGGTTTAACTGGATCGCTGAAGTTTCGAAGGTTTGTAGCACCGGGCACTGCCAGCAGCCGGCAGAGGACTGTGGAAGCTTTGTGCTGGACATGCAGGATCCACGTGAGTTGGCAGCATCACACTCTTGCTGATTGCTGGGCAGGCCGTCATTCCGTGCCACCGCTCAAGGACGGTCCGATGAGCATGCATGAAGTACAGCGCATTACCGGACTTTAAGACTTACGTTGCAGTGTGTATGGCCCGGGTCAGGCAAGTCATGAAGATCCGTTCCTAGGTCGCAGTTTTGATTTTGCTGTACATCTCTAAAGGACACGTGGCTTCGGCTGGGTCGTCCTCAAGTGCCGGCTTCGGACCGTCCATGCTTTTGCAGCGAATGTGCGTTTGCCTTCGTTGCCTCTATGGAAAACTGAGCACATTGCAGTGCAGGGTGGCAAAAGCTGTCAAGAGATCTTGAGGTACTTCGCATGCTGCCTTGGCCGTCGGGCTTTCGGCAGCACTTGGCGCTGGCGCTGGCGCAGCGAGGGCGGCGCGACCAGCGAGGTCGAGAAGGGCCCAAGGGCCGAGTGTTTCCAGGTTCAGTTTAGGTAGCTTAGTTGTTGGAAGTGTCGGCGATTCTGCAGGTCCGTCTGGCATTCATTGCTTTTAGACCTGGTGCCTTAGTGCATGGACTATGTACTTGCAGAACGGTGGGAGCCAGGCAGCTAGGTTGTTTACTAGCGCAGTTGCAAATCGGAAGGTCGCCGAAGGTGCATCGCGCGCAGGCCCGTTGAGTATGCTTCCGACGCTTTCAACGGTCGAAAGCGCTGCAGATTCATCAGATAGACTGGCAGACCCACCAGAGCAGCAACGCTGGATGATTGCTCCGTCGAGTAATCTTACCTTCATCTTCCCACTTCCCACCGCCACATTCAGCGCTCTGCTTGTACAGTTGCCGAAGGATGTGTGCCTATAGAGCCAGTTTCATTTAAGTCATTCAGTCTGTCTTGCAGGCCTGCCTGCCTGCCTTCCTGCCTGTGTATTTGGGTAGTTGGGTGGGTAGGTAGGCAGGTAGGTACGCATGCATGCATGGATGGATGCGCTATAAGCAACATGCCTTTGACATTCAGTTCCTCCTATCCTGCACCACGCAGGATGTAAGTGCGGCCGCTATTGTTGAAGCGAGACAGGACGTGTTGCGGCATCTGTCCACTTCATGGCAGTTGGACGTTTCGAGAGTGTTTCCAGCATGTTCCGGAGACAGCTGACCCTTGCCTGCAGGGTGGTGAATGGACGCCGCATGGCCGGCATGCTTACAGCGAACCTTAGCGAAGCTGCAAAGCCGCAGGGTTTTTGATGAATCGTCACCCTAGAACTTCGCTAGAGCCTTGACAGGCGGCTTTCTGGCTGGACCGCCGCTGAGCTCGCCGCCTCTCGGACGGCAGAGCTGGTTGGATTCTCCTCGGCGCTTACAGGGCGCCTGTAGGCCGCGTGCGACAGCCGGGTTTGGTCTTGATTCTGGTCCCATTGCTCCTTGCGCCCAGGGCGAACGCCAACGTGCACAGGCAATGCCGGACCCTCCGGGCTACAACGGGCCTGCACCTCAGCGAATACCGGTCTGCAGGCTTTCGGACAAGGTGTCAACAAGATGTTGTAGGGTTTGGGGCTTGAAGCGACGACCTTCACCAGAGGGAGCATGAGCTTGGGTACGGGCTTTCACCGTTGCACTCCTGCCCACCAGGCCGCGCTACACTGGCCCAGGCAGCATCACCGACGCCTTCATTGATGTCCGGAGCTGAGTGCTGGAATGCATGACCATCGCAAGTGTCAGTCCGGCTTTCTCAGTCCGTCCTTGAAAATGAACAGGGTCTGCTGGCCATGCAGAAGGACGGCCAGCTCCTGCCGAAGAAGGAGACTTGACTGTCCGATTGGCAGAACAAGAGATGCGATCTCAAGGGCCAAGCACATTCCCTGCAGGATGCGTACTTGATCCTGTTGGACATCATCGATCTCCTCCGATCGGAAAAGACATTGGGCCAGGCCGGCTGATGCAGAGGTCACGCCGTTTTGCCACGTTTGGTCAAGCCTCGAGGCCTCCATTCCCGCCGGCGGTCAGCTTACAGTGATCGGCGACCTGCACGGCCAGTACTGGGACTTTTTGAACCTGCTGAGCATGGCCGGGCATTCGTGCTGTCTCGGCCAGGGTGCGTACTTCTCGCACAACCGAATCGACTGTCTGGCTGTGGGGAGTGTAGCTGCCGCATCAGCTAAGGCAGGTAAGTCCTAAGCTCAACACGGATCGCCAGCTCGAGCCACTCCTCGTAGTTGGCCTGTCCCAAAATCGTTTTTGTCGTCATCCGAGTTAGCATGATGTCGAGGCTGCTCTCGGTTTTTCTGTCGACGGTGAAATTCACAGGGCCTCAGCCCCTTTGCTTCACCGCGGCTCAGACGGGCAAGCCCTCGGCGAGTTCGCCCTTCGTCTTCAACGGTGACTTCGTGGATCGAGGCTCCTGGTCCATCGAGGCGGGGCGTGGCTTGACTCGCTCGGGCTTCACGCCCGTCTCAGCGCATGGCAGGTGATCCTGTCGATCTTCGCGCTGAAGCTGAAGGCCGCGGGAAACGTCCTTACACATCTTGCGCATGGCACAGCGAGTAGTCGATGTCACTCACTCAATCACTTCATTTATCCTGAGTGACACCTGCAGCAACAAAACCAAAGTGCGTGGCATGGCTTGCATGGCTCGCAAATCAGGATCCGCAGTCCGTCTTCCTGAACCGGGGAAACCACGAGATGCTGGAGACATTGGGCACATCAAGCCTAATCTATGTAGCAGCCAGCACACCCGGCTTGCTGTGAATTCAACAGGTTTCGGATTTATCAGATCATCCAAGAAACTTGTGGATTTTGCACGCATCTGGATGCAGATACAGCTGTTGGGACGACCCTTCCTCTTGGCTCTTGTGCCCGTGGTGTGAGGAGACGAACATCCTGTACGGCTTCTGTGGAGAATGCGGCTCCAAATATGTGCGGGTCTCAGCCGGCTGTGCACGACCGTCGGTAATTCCAAAGCAAGTTGCAAGCGAAAACACTGGAGCCCGAACGATCAAGATGTCCTTGAAATGCAAGTAGGCCAGAGACGAAGAACCGATGGCTCACGGATCGGGATCACACTGTCCGAAGATAAAGTGTGAGCCACAGATGTGAAGACTGAATTTGTCAGGACATGGAGCTCTTCAACCTCTTCTCTGAGGCCGTGCATTGTTGGAAGGATCACGGGTGACTAGGCTCACTTGGATGAAGGCCTTCCGGAATCTTCCGCTCGCCCACTTGGTGGACGGCAAGGCGCCAGTTTCCGAAGAGATTGGACGGCCATCGGATGTTGATCATACCCCAGCTCATGTGCGACAGCTGAACGTCTCTCGAAGTTCCGACGAGCCTCGCTTTCATCTTTTGCGCAGGTCTTGATTCTCCATGGCGGTCTCCCCGGCTGGGTCCTGAGCGAAAGCTCCTGCTCTCACTGCCATTTCGAAGTTCGTTTCTTGATAGACGTACTTGGGAGATTTTGGGAGCTTGGGCTGGGAGCAGATCAGCATGCGACACGCACGAAGAACTCACCCAAGTGTTTTTTGCTCCTTATTGTCCGGCCCCGCTCAGGTCCGGACCCCCGAATCTGGATGCCCGGACAGACGTGCTGGCCCTGGCACTTCCCGAGTCGACAGCAGAAAAGCCTGGACCTGAGCCGGTGTCGAGGCACGACCCCACGGATGCGATCCCGATGACCGTCCTTCCCACGCTGGAGGAGACAGCAGTCAAAGCTGGCCATGGACTTTCGGAGGGTGGCAAGAGTGTGGCAACATGGCGCATATGGCGCCTGGCCCAAGTTGTTCAGCAAAAGGGGCATTTGTCCAGGATATTGGCGCAGTGGACCGCTACCTGGAGATCACTCCCGAATCGTGCCAGTAGGATTCAGACTTGATTACAGCTCCAAGCTTGTAGAATTGTAGAAGCCATACAAGCAGCGGAAGTGACCTTTCGAGTCTTGTTGTGGAGCCTGAGCTTTGGTGCTCTGTACGGCTCATCGCCTTGCCCAAATCGGGAGGTACGGGCAGTCAATCGGCCCCACAACGACGGACAAGGAGGTGGTGCAATCGGAGTTTTAGCTCGCTGGCATGTCTGGCACCATACAGTGTCACGTTCACGATGTGCATCAACAGGCTTCCGTGCCGTGGTTTCGCTGCCTGAAAGCGTGCTTGAGCTCGACAGGTGAACGATATGAGGAAGCTGATCGACATCCTTTGGGGAGATCCCCGTGGTGGGGACGGGTCCGAACCCTGGCACCAGGGTGTGGGCGTTGGCTAAACCAACTGGAGCAGGCGGCAAGCATCTACTCAGGTATGGCCCTTCCTACAGAAAAGGCAAGGGTGTCTACATGTTTGGTCCGAGCCTTACTGCTGACGCCGGACGACGTACACCCATGCATGCATGCATAAACACATACATACTTTCACGTACTAGTAGACACATACGCGCATGCGTTTGCATGTGCCAGTGCGCGTGCACCTACACATACGCATTCAGACATGTATTCGCGTGTTTACACTTGCGTACACATGTACATCCATGATGGTTGTATACACATAGTGCCTGCGTATGCACATGCACTAGACACTTACACGTACCTATCATACGTGTCTACGTATGCACATACAGGCATACATATGCACCAAGACACGTGCATGCATGCATGCATACATACTTACACCCAAATACACCCATGTACCTACACCCCTGCACCCATACATACACTCATTGCCATACATCAGTACATACATACATAGATACATACGTACATACATACATACATACATACGAACGTTCGCAGGCACGCACGCACGCACGCACGCACGCACGCAGGCACGCACGCACGCACGCAGGCACGCACGCACGCATGCATGCACGCACGCACGCAGGCACGCAGGCGCGCAGACACGCAGGCACGCAGGCACGCAGGCACGCATGCGTGCAGGCAGGCAGGCAGGCAGGCAGGCAGTCGCGCAGCCGTGCACGCGCCGCAACACAACCCATCGCACGCACGGACGGACGGACGTACGTACGTGCATGCATACACACATATGTATGTCTGTGGACTTTTGTCGGTCTGCCTGCCTGTTTGTTTGTCTGTCGGCAAGTGGGCAGGTAGGTAGGCAGGCAGGAAGCAGGTAATTATGCAGGTGTGCAGGTATGCATGTGTATGTATGTAGGCATGTATGCATGTATGCACGTATGCATGTATGCATGTACGTTTGTATGTCTGTCTGTCTGTCTGTCTGTCTGTCTGTATGGATGCATGCATGCATGCATGTATGCATGTATGCATGTATGTTCTCTGAGATGGAAATTGGTGGTGTGACGGCGATGAGGTTCATTAAAATTACGATAATGACAACGATCAAGTTGCGTTTGCTGTTGGTGGTGATGATGATGACGATGATGCCAACTGCCCGGACCCCCCCATGCCCCTCCCCTACACTCGCCACGCACAGCCTCGCCACATCACCGACAGTGAATCGCACGATCTTTCGGTCACTTTGATCAGTTTTCGTTGCCCTCACAATCGTCATCGCTATCGGTATCAGCATAGCTGCCGAGGTCCCGATGTAACTTCCAACTTCTGCGAGAAGAACAACCTTCAGTGCATCATCCGGTCACACGAGGCAGAGTTGAGAATGCAACAAAGCGCTTTCGGACCATCGGACGGAGATTGTCTCGGCTCATGCCCAACGGTCCAGCTTCTCGGTTTTTCCGGTGGAACTTTTCGCTGCAGGTGAAGGCCGATGGATACAGGCCGGCGACCGGATCTCGCTAAAGCCAGGGAGATGGGACCTTCTTCCGGTCGGGCCGGAGGGGTGGCCTTCGTGGCTTGCACGGAGTGCTTGGAATCAGTTCGGCTTGGCAAGGCGGCAACCCTAGCACCTCTCCACTTCTCTCAAGGTGGGATCACAAGCAGCTGCTGAGCGTCTTCAGTGCCCGGTCCTCAGCCCCGTCTCTCTGTCAGGCTCAGAGAGTTTCTGAGGCCTTGCCGAGACTGGCATGTCAATGAGCATGGAACCACGTACCAAATTATGCAAAGCCTGAGTTCCTGGCATGACCTGAAATGTCTTTTGACTGTATTTGCTTCCATGCGTTTTCGAACTGGAACATCTCAGCTACGACCAGACCCTTCTGCTCCCAGGCACCGAACTACTTGGACACTGGCAATAACAAGGGAGCTTTCCTGAAGCTGACCAAGTGCTCTTGTCATGGCTTTCGAGTACCGCTCGCTGGCAAGGTGTTCATGTCCCCTGCAGATATTAGTGGCGCTGGGAAGGTAGCTGCTGCATCTCCAATTGCCAGATTCTGCTAGACTCGTCACTTCTGACACCGCCATTGGCGTATCAACACCATTAGCCGTTGTGGGAGAAGCCGCCAGGTCCGCAGATGGCAGTGTCGCGATAGATCCTGTCAACTATGCGGCAGTCCCCCACCCTGATGTGCCGCCCATGAAATGGCAGGAGAGCAAAAGCATGACTGGGTTTTCATAGTCTATGCTCCGAAGGTCATGTTGTCAACCAGTCAATAGCAATGGCAGCTGCAGCAAGGATCACATCACGCAGAATTATTCTCATCTCACCCGGCTGATGAAGAAGAAGGCACGAGCGGAGATCAGAATGACTTCAAGCGTCGTCGGCACGCCTTGCTGATAGTCTGAACTTTTAACAGGTTTCAGCCACTACCTTCGACGAGTCACGCCCCCACATGGCTGGAGCGCAGGGCATTGACCGCTGAGAGATGTCCCTGCCAAGAATTCGGCTTTCCCATAGCCCAATCCCGCAGTGATGCAAGATGCAAGGTTCGGTGACAGCGACTTCGAGGGATTGATGAACTTCGACGAGTGGGAACCTGACGAGGCATGCGGCATCTCTTCTGGTGCCTTTTCTAGCACACATAGGTCACCGAAGCTGCTGACGTCCCTTCCCGCGCGTCCTGCCCCTGGCCGGAACGGCGCAAGCATGTTGCGTGCAGGCCGAGCAGTTCCAAGAGGCCTTCAAGGCTCCCAGCTTCAGTGCAGAGAGACCCAAGCGTGGCCTTGCGAGTTGGTTCCATTGTGTCAGTTGCGATGCGATTCCGAAATCGAAACTATCACTCCAGACTAGAACTTTATTCCGGTGCTGCGAAGGTGGACGAGTATGGGCGCGACCTTTAACAGTCGCGGAACTCAGCTCGTGTAGACGTTCACCAAGCTTCCTGCCTCCGGACCGCCACAAGGGTGGTGTGAGAGGGGCCAGCATTTTAAAGTCGCGCCTGCCGCAAGCCTCGGATTGCCTTTGGACCTGCTGGGCAGTTTGACGAGAGTGCTGAACCTCCACATCAACGTAAACCGAGACTTGGCTATGTGTGCTTTGGTGGCACCCCAACCGGCTTTGTCAAGCTGGCTATCTGTTTATCTGGGCGACGGTGCGTCAGCTGTCTGTCCAGTTGCTCCCCAATGACGGGATGATATAGCAGCTATAGCATCTTTTGAAGACAAGATTTCAAAAGACCTGCAAGGAGAAGGACGTTCCAAAACTGGTCAGCTCTTCACGGCTTCCTGGCTTGGGTACTCGGAAACTTGGGTCCTGTGTAAGTTGCAGTGGTTTACATTCCAAAGGTATCCAGTATCCAGAGACCCTGTCACAAGCTGGCAGGACTTCGCAGTTGGAGACTCCGCCGGCTCGAAGCGCTATTTTCACGGGCACGCAAGTAACATACAAGCCAAGCTTACCCAACCCTCAAGTACTCCTACAACAGACTCCGACCAGCCTGACCGACATAACCCAAGTCATGCGACCCTCAAACTGGGACGGACCGAGTCAGGAAGATCAAAACCGCCGCGGGACATACATGGAGACGATACTAACCTTGACCTGCACTTGTGAACTCGCAGTGTGGATCGAGCCATCGCACTCATGGCGGATCAATCGCAGGCGCATTGCATCGTGAGACAATGTGAGACAGGAATGCTTCTGGTCAAGTGGACTCGAGCAAGGTATGGTGGCAGGAGTTGTGACGATGTTCTGTGGACTTGTTCAAAAGGTTGCGCTTTCAGTGGCTAGCTGCCCCAGCTTCCTCGTGCTTGATGTCCGTTGTCAGGCAGTCGTTCCGATAGTAACCACTCGAACCTGATGTTGTCACGCCGACTGCCGCGGAGCTTGGCTCCAGCCTCCACTGTCCTCAGCCTCAAACATGGGGTGGAACTGGTTCCTCCTGCCGCTGGCAGCGGCTCAACTGGAGCCCTTTGCGTTGCCACCCAGCTTTGAAGGCGAGTCCAGCGGGGAACAGCACCATAGGCTCCAGTCATGGCAGCTTCCACTTCATAGCTTGGGAGACATGTCATAGTGACTCCAGGTACCTGGCAGGGCGTACCCTACGCAAGCGTTGTGGGACCTTGGTCGGAAAACTTCACGTTCGCGATCACGAAACTGCCGCAGGGGGACTACCTGCAGCTCGGCCAAATGCAACCGAGTACCAGTAGGTCCTTGACTGGACCAGTTCGAGTGTTTGCATCTAGTATTATTATGGTAGCAGAAGCGGCTGTGCATGGCGTCAGTGGCATCGGTGGCGGTGCGACTGATCCGGCGGATGTGCTCATCCTCATTCATCCTCTGATTCCTTTTTCAGATTGTGATGTTCTTTTCCTGACGCCATGTGAGTGCAGCCCAGGTTTCAGGCGAATCTACCTTTCGATGCCTCTCCGAAATTCAGGCGCTGATTAACTGAAAGGGCTTCCAAATGCTTTGCAGAGACCTCCGCACTGGGACTGTCCTGAAGTGACGGATGATGGAGCAAAGGGTCACTTAGTGACTTAGTGTCTTGTTGCCCCACAGCTGCTTCAAGTCCGAGATCCAGCAAACGCCCATACGTGTCGCCGGAACCAGGTGAAGTAGAATCTTCGTGCTGCTGGTTCTACTTACTGTAATTCCACTGGGGCGATTGGAGGAAGTACTGGAGCTGGCAGAGATCCTACCTGAGAGTCTCTGGCGACGATCGCGGACGCCTGACACTCGCCGGCACAGCGCAGTCAAAGCCTTCTTTCCAAGCTCCGGTGTCATTCAGAATGTGTGGTAGAGCCATTGGTTTCGGCAATCTTGTGGAGGCTTAATGATGCAGCTCACTGTGCCTGAGCGAGCCGCAAGTAGATGCAGGCAGCTCATGAACCAATGAAAGCCAGTTGAATGTCCATCCGTGTCTCTTCCACCCATAAAACATCTAAATCCCTCGAACTTGTGAGAAACTCCGCAGCCGCTGGAGGAGAACCCCCGAGACACCTCCACACTGCACAGTCAGCACTTTTCCTCAGCAAGGCTACATTGCCCTGGACCCCGAGACCCGACTCGATTGCGTGTGGCTATGATGCAGGTGCCTCTTTCTTGTAGTGTTTTGACTTCAACATGTAGCTTCGTTTGACAGCGGTGATAGATGGTCCCAACGTCATTTGCTTGAGGTTCAGTGTAGTCTGGCTTGCTGGAAACGCTAGAGCCCACGGTTTGGAGGCTTGCTGGAGATGCAGCTGGAAGTTAATGGACGCGCATCGTTGTGCATTCAGAAGTCACGGGCTGGTTTCGGTTTGGCTCGAATGCATCCCTCTGAGCTGGAAGTCACTTCGGTGCGATTTCGGATCAAGGGTGTAGCGTAAGCGAATCTACAGGGTTCTGTCCTCTGTCCATGTCATGCTGGTGTCGAGTGCAGGCGCACACCGTGAGCGAACGGGAGGTGACCTTCTGTTTGAGGACGGGTTTTCAATCAAAAGTAGTGGAAGGAGAATGCTTGGTGTTGTCGACATGCTCATGTGACAATCGTTCGAGGAAGTGGCCCGGCTACGTAGACTCCGAGCATCCCTTCCCTTTCGAAACCCTTGGCTGCTATACGGCCGGCACGGAGGAGGGCTGCGGCTGCTTTAATTGGACCCTGCGTGCGGAGGAGTCCGGTCGGAGACTGCAGTATCAGGTCTCAATGGCGGGATCGCCGTTCCACCAGCGCTCAAAGCATGTGTGGGCAACCCTGGAAAGAATCCCCTACATCGCGCCGGTCGACCTTGAATTCCCGGGATCCGGCAGCCAGTTCGATTGTGATTACACGCACCGGGACGAGCATCAGACTCCGTTGGCCAGTTGCCCTTTTGCTTTGCATTACCGGTCACCCCCGGAAGTCAGCACAGTGGCGGCAGGCTCTTTCCAGCATTGCTACAACTTGGATGCCAAAGTCGGCCTAGTTTTGGAGTGGGATTTACATGAGACGACATCGTCCTTGCATGTCCAGATCTCTGCAAGGGCAGATACTGCAGACTACGTGTCAGTCGGATTCCGGCCACTAGGTGGCTCCTCCAGTGAGTCAGCAAGGAGTGCAGGCACGGGTCGAGAAGAGCGCTTCGGGATGGCTGGCGCAGACATTGTTCTGGGACACACAGGAGGGGTGGAGCAGTATTATGCCAGCGCTTACTCAGGAGCCCCGGATCCAGATGACTCGCTGCAGATTTGGGATGCCTCTGTCGAGAAGCGGGGAGGGCGCCTCTTCTTGCGCTTCCGGCGGCCTTTGGTGGGCGGCTGGCTTCACTCCCATGGTGTGAATGCCTCCATCCTCTCCAACCTGTCAGATATGATGTGGGCTGTAGGGAGGTGGAGCCAAGCCGACCGGGCACCTGCCTACCATGGATTCCTGCGTGGCTGGAGGGAGGTGGATTGGGCAGATCCCGAGTTGGACTCCCGTCCGCTTCTCTCCTTGCGTCCCTACAAGTGTGGCATGACCCTCCACCCCTAGGGCCCTAGGGCCCCAGGCCCTAGGTCAAGCTGTTGAAGTCTTCGATTCACTGTGCAGTTTGGAAGGTCGGCTTGTACAGGTCACAGCCTGCATCTGGCTGGAGCCGTGAAAGGTTTTGCTGCAAGCAAGTCGCACGAACGAGATGAGCAGCCAGGCTGCTGTCTTGTTTGAGTTGCCATTAGTAGCTGTGGAGGCTCGACGGAGACAGTCCATGTACAGACCTTGCATGGCATTGGTCTTAATCATGTTCGGATGCTACAGGCCCCTTCTACTGACCATCAGCAAGACCCTAGGTTGTTCGTTTGGTTTGAAGTAAAGAGACATGTTTGCATCAGCGTGTGTACAGCAACAGCGTGCCAACAGGGCCGCACAGAACTCGCGCGCCTCGGACCTCCGTCGTCAAGCGACTTTGTGGACCTGGCCTCGTGCTTGCAGGTCGCAAGATTTCAACCGCTGGGCTTACCTGGAGGAAAAATCTTCGCTGCTCTGGCCATGGACCAGTGTTTCAAGCTCCATGAGATGCGATTCCACACCATAACGTGTCAGATGACCAAGCTCGTCCCACGTCTCACTTCAAAGCCGATCCCCTTTGATCGAAGTCTTGCTGCTCACCCTCTCCTAAGCCTCGGCCGCCACAAATCCGCAGGCCGGTGCGCAGGGTGGACAGAACGCCAAGGACAGCGTTCCAAGAGAAAGCGGCCTGCATCGTGGTGCCCTTTGCCTTCGACTAAGTACATCAAGATGAGGTCCCCTGTACACCGGTTTCCACTCGTGCGTTCGCAGGATGCGCCAGAGCTTCCGAAGCCAGAGATGCACATCACCGACATGAGTAAAGCAGAGGCCACAAAGCCAGAGCTTCGTGGTTTTCAGATTTACACCCCGGCATTGAGGGCAACACTAGGAGACTTCAGGTTCAGTCTACACTACGCGAGACTGGTCAGCAGCCTAGCAGGTGGACTTTGCCATAGAGGTGGCGAAGAAGGGCCGCGTTCTCGGAGATTTTATGGTACTTGCCATGGAGTCCCGGGGCACAAGCCACGGACTTTAAGCGAGCTTGCCTTGACCCACGAAGGCGTGATCTCGCTGTTTAAGAACGAGAGACGATCCTTCTGCGAGGCCCTCCCATTATCTCGAGACTCCTTTTGACACATGTGGCAGAAGCAGGTTTTCGTGGAGGTTCCCCAAGTAATGGTAGTGAGACTGACGTCTCCGCTGTCGGTTACATTTTCTTCCTATAACACAGCAGGCACGCATGTGCACTCGTGACATGGGGAGAGCATGGGGAGTAAACGAAAAGTCGGGTGCAAAAGGAGGACGAGGAGGCTGATGACCATGTCGCGAAGTGGGATGAAACCCTGGACTAGCACTTGCCATGTGGGGTTTTATCAGTCTGTGTCTGCTGCAATGCCACAGCCACGTGACAAGCTTTTCGGAAGTCCTCTGATGGCCTGTGATCGGATTTGATTTGAACACGAGAAGGGCCCTTTGGCAGGTTGCTCAGTTCATCAAGAAAGAGTTCGACAAGCTCTTCCGACATGATTACTTGTCAGCTCGTCTTTCTAGTCATGACTTGCCATAGGGGGGTCCAACTCTTGTCGGAGATCTGCTTCACAAAGCGCTGTGACTCCAGGGCCTTCCAGGGTGCGTGGCACGTCTTCGTCGGCAAGCACTTTGGAGCCTGGGTCACCTACGAGGCCTGTCGAGTTGGATTGTGGTTTTCTGCTGGCAACCACAGAACTTGCCTGGCATCTCTGGGTGTCATGCATCTAGTCACTGGTCAGTATGTTGTCATCAACACTCCGGCAACGAGGCCGTTGTCATGCGTAACGAGCACACGCCTGCGCACAGTTCTGCATGACATTTACTTTGGACGCGTTTGCGCGCGAAGCTGTTTTGCTTCCCACCCGTGCCCTCCCCACAACGCGGTGCAGACTGCAGGCGCACCGAGGTGCACTTTTACCGGGCACCTGCGAGGGAGTCAAAGCCCCGAGTTTTGCCGAGAGCTGTCGGGACCCCTCGGCTTCTCACACGTGTGGTGGTATCCCCTGCCGTCGGTGGGCCGCATCATAGCAAGATTGAGGCAGCTTGCTACAACATGCAGGACCGCAAGCAAGGGGCGAAACTGAAGCCGGCCGCCGTGGAGACCTTGTTCAAACCGGCCCACGGACGAACGTGAATGAAGGGGTCGCGGAGAACTTCTCGTTCTTCTTTCTGGCCAGGCTTAACTGAAACTGTAGGGATTCCGGGCTTAGGGCGGGAGTTGCCGACCGACCAACGAGGAGTGATCTCCCTCCAGAAGTTACTCTTACAAGCTGGCAACCACCCACAGTTCTTTGAAACAGTGTCAGAGGTACTTATGCAGACAGCGGATTATTTGTCCTCATCTTTGCTTGGCAGCGCAGAAAGCACCCGTACACCCTTAGGAAGCAGAGCTTCCTGATAGAAGTGCAAAGGGAGACATGACATGCGTGCAGTAGCAACTCCCATTTCCAGCCAGTAAGAGACTTGCCGATGTCTCGGAGCACGTAGGTAGATACCCGATCAGGCGCACAAGCTCGTCTACTTCCACATCGGGCAGGCCCGTGCCCCCTGCACATTGCCCTCTTGGCTGGACATGCCCGGGACAGATCTATTCCCTGTCACATAATGCCTGAAACGTTATGCTAGAATGAGGCGGGAGCAAGGCGATCCCTGCTTTCCCCAGTTAAAAGTTCACGCGTGGTTGCATTTTGCCGGCCACGGTTTCTTGACCTATCACATATTTAACCAGCAGTTTGAGGTTGTCGTTCTTCTCCTGTGCAGGCAGGCTTTCTCATCTACAAGCATGGCTGAGGATCCTTTCCAGGGTTTCACCCGCTACGGAATTTAAGATATGCTTTGGAACTGTAAAAAGTCGAGCTGAGCTTGGTCGTTTCAATGTGCAGCTTCAGGTCATGCAGTGGCCACAGCGGGCACATGCTCAAACTCGCAGCATCGATCTGTTTCATGCAGATATCTGGTCTCACAGCTGTTCAATCCAAGACCCCACACCACAGCAAGTGACTTGAGCCCCAGAACCCTTCCCATTCCAGCCCACCCCTGAGACGCTCCTCGACGGTTGCTCACGATTATCACCATTTCATCCCGGCCCCTTAAACCACGCTCGAAGCAATGGCAGGGCCAACACAGCGGAAGAAGTCTCTGAGGTGTCCCGCGGTGTGTTGTGATTTGCTTAGTACAGGAGTCCGGCCAATGGCAGGCTCTAGACTCCAGCACAGCATTGGGGGAAACTTTGTCTTAACGTGTGCGTATACGTACTTGTAATATATAGTAGAACTATGCAATGTAGTGCGAGATGATGGGACTTAATATACTTTAATTTGTAGATACTATACACCATACTGCACTTTACTGTGCTATGCGACACTATTCTGTACTGTGCTATACTATGCTGTACTATATGCTGTGATATGCCATACCGTACCATACTATGCTGTGCTATACTACGCTGCATCATACCGTACCATACTGGAATATGATGTGTGATTAAGTATGATATACCATAACGTAAGGTAGCATAACAAACGTACATCGCTGTCTTAGAATATACTAGACTGTAGTCTCTTATACTACAAAATAACATGAGACAATATAATATGGCGCAACAGAGTATAACGTAATACAGGTTTAGTCGGCATCGTGCTACTGCCCTGCGGTGCGGCGTCAGAAAGGTTTGCAAACATGATACGATATGATAGAATAAGCATGGTAATTATGACACAGTTTGATATGACAGAATATGATGGCATATAAGGTGACATTTCATGATACAGTATATGTTCGTTTATCAGGATGTGATTGAGCATGCTATGAATTGCGTTTATGGTACCATTTTTTGCCAGAATACAATTTGCTTAACATTGTCTAATATAGCATGATAGAATAGAAGCCAGTACCACACACATATTTTGATGTAGTGCAATCTCAACCAAGCTTCTTTAACCTTCGCATAACATGTTGCAATGTATTGTAATGTAATGAAGCATAACATTTCGCGATGCCTGCGTGCGTATTCATCGAACCCTACATGCTACAGACATGCACACATACCTACTCACACATACATACATACGTACATGCGTACATACGTACATACGTACATACATACATACATACACAGATTTTTTTGAGTGAGTCTGCAATCGACCATGGTTTGTGCCGTGTCACGGACCGTTGCATGCCGTGGTCGAGGTCTTTCCTGGTCAACCCAGCAATGAAAGCCAGGCTGGTGAACAACGTCTGAGCGTTTTTCTGGCAAGCTTTCAACAGCCGCCCTTGCTACGCAGCAACATGTCCAACGTTTCATCGACTGAAGCGACTTCTTTGTTTAGCCAGTGCATTTCATGAAAATACATGGCCCGAGATCCTTGGGTACCCTTTGTCGCTTCGCCAGTAGCTGCGAGGGCAAAGGCGGCCACAGAAGCACGGCAAGAGTTCTGCGAAACTTGGCATTTTTTTGGCATTGGGCACCTCTCCAGTTCTGTGTGAGGAGAGTTGCAAGCTCGTTCGGAACTGCGAATCCCACACAAGATCTGGAAAGCACATTGTTCTGCCATGTTCTGCCAAAAACGACTCATCAACTCGCGGCCTCGCAACTGCCTCTGTTTGATTGACTGCTTCTGGGACTTGAACGGGGCGAAGCTATCAGTTAGTCAGCCTGGGCCAAGGATACTGTCGCGCTATCTGATGTGCCAGAGCCCAAGCATCTGCCTGACTGTTAGCAGTCCTTGGCAGTGTTGCGATCAATGATCAGAGAACTTACTGGAACTTATGCTCGACGGTGTGTTCCAGAGCTGTGCGTTTCCATCTGACATTTGCTTCGGGGCCTTCTTGCGGTTGTTTGAGCTTCCACTGCTAGGGCATAGCTTGTCCGCCTTGGAGCGCCTTCGACCAAGTCTCCTCGTTTTGATCATCGTGGGCTTCTCCATGCTCGGCAACATGTTTCCACCCAGAAGGCAAGGACGGCAGAGACGCAGGCTTGTAGATTCGACATGCTTGCATGTCTGACCGTGATGTGGGGCCCTGAGTGACCGTGATGTGGTGCTCTGACTCACGACACACCACGAAACTGTGGGCAGCAATGTGCTGCTTAGACTGAGACTGTTGGCGAGGGCCTGTACTTCAATAATGTATGGACTGCCTGAAGGGACAGTGTGTAAGATGCATCGCTCTTACGATGTCGTACAAGTAGTTATCTGTCAAGGGCAATGCGATTTTTTGGGTCAGGCGGAGCGAGCTGTACATTGGCGTCGCAGCGCCCGCATCTGATGTATTCTGAAATCGGTTGTCATTGCTTGGCTGGCTAGACGGTGCTTGCACAGCGCTTTCATCCAGGTTTTGTGAAGGGTACGGTTCATGAGCAGCTGCATACGACACTATACTTGCAATAGTCCGTGTAATTGCTGGTGACACGCGTGGTTGCTTTGGCCATTCAATTCAACATATTTCGCCCTTGCAGAAATCAACAGTATGCTGGGCGATTTGCGTCCACACGCCCCGTGAGAAGTTTACCTTAGCTGTGCCACAACCGGCCGCAGTTGTTGGTGCTCGCATCCACTGTGGTGCTACAATATTGCCAAACGTAGGTAAAGCTAGTAAAGGCACGGCTTGGACAGACTCGGCTTGAAGTGGAGTTGCCTCCTGCTTCTGAGGTTTCTGGCCAGCTTTGGTGTGTACGTGTGTGTAAAGGCGCGGAGACAGACCATTGCAGCAGGTTCGTTCAGGGGCGGGGACGTGTGGATTGCACCATGTTCTGCCGCCAGTCCTACGAGAATGCCAAGAAGCGTGAAGAAAACGCCAAGGAGAATTGGGCAGAGCCTCCGAACTCTGCAGGCTCGGTGCCAGAGAAGCCTCCGAAGGATACCTAGCCAGCTTTGGCGAGCAGTTGGCGTTCTTACAGCTGCTGTTACAGTGCCCTACCGTGATCTGCATGTATCTAACTGCCGGAACCCAACAAGCTCACTGGGCACGAAGTTTCACCAAGACTGCAAGAGCTCTGCGGTCCAAAGCATGTGCCTTTTTGGTGCACCCCCTCTCCGAAGGGCTCCTGAGGTCTCAGATCCGAGCTCACCGGGTATAGTTTCAGGTAAGACATGGCCGCTACCAGGCAGACCTCAAGCAGTGAGACAAGCAGTGTTTATAATGCTATCTGCTAAACAGAACACAAGTGACGTGAGTTCCATGATGAGTCTGCATCTAAGTTGATCATGCGACTGGAGTGGAACAGGGCATGCAAGAACTAGCAGCTCCGTGGTTACCCGTGCTGGTGTTTGCAACTAACTCCGTGTTCCTGCAGCTGTCAGGCTTACATATGGAAGAAGGCGCAAGAAGAGCGCAACAAGTCAGTGATTATGGAATCCCACATTGACATGCGACATCCGGCAAACGCGAGCATAAGAGTGCCCGATGTCATCCAGGCTGCAGGCCCCGAACAGTCCAGACCCCGAAGCTCCCGGCTCGGACATCCAAGACACGAAGACACGAAAGCGCGCAGGATTTAACGGAACAATCGCAACACGTCCAGTTACCCAGCTCCTTCGTGCCACACGCCCAAACGCGGCTGCACTCGCGATGCAGGCAAGGTCGTGACACGTGCATGCTCAAAGATTAAGAGTTCAAGAAGCGTACGTATCCCAACTCGCATCGTACTTTAGTACTTGTTTTATCTCCCTTCAGACCAAAGGCCCCGTATCACTGCATATCGAGCTCCATTTTTTTCCAATGCTCAGGGCCCGCAGGGCTTCTGGCTTCGCGAGCAGCGTGCAGCAGCTGCGAGGGGGACAAGGAGCAGGCAGTTGATTTTTGGGCGCTTTACGGCGAGTAGCCATGGCAGCCCAAGCCGCAGAATCCCATCCCACAAACATGAACACAACGCCTTCCTGCATTCTTGAGGTTTAACAAGTTCTGTGGGTCCCGGTTTTTGGTGCTGGGTTCAGGGCTTAGGTAAGGACACGAAGTGGAATCACATCCCGGAAAGGTCAGCAAAGGCGTGGTCAGCAAAACGTGAAATTCCACACTGCATGCGAAGTCTACCTGCGCAGAGTCTTGCACAATGTTTGCATCATGCGGTTAGGCGCTGCATCGCTTCGCAAGACTGTCAGACTCACCGAGAGCCGTGAGGATGCGTGCTTGTTGGTGCTCGTGGGTTCGTTCGCCGGCATGACCCCGCAGCCCAGAACGGTCAACAGGGCCTGTTCTCTTGTCTTCTGGCCTTTGCAGCCCGCTCTGGTTAAAGGAGAATCAGCATGCAGTTCTCGGGTTTCGGATGTATCTTTACGCTTTGTTGTGCGAAGAAGATTGTCACGGAAAGAATTCGCTGACCGAAGTGAGCTATTGAGGAGTCGTAAAACCGAACACATTTCCGGCTGGAAGGCGTTGTGGCTGCAAGCAGCACCATATTATATACCCTTGGGCGCCTGGTGTTCTTTTTTTCGCAGATTTTCGCAGCATGTACACATATCCGCTCCCCAGCCAGAGCCGTGACCGCTGGCTGTCAGAAGAGGCACCGGTCACCTCGAAGGAGCTCGGGCCTCTTGGGGTCGCATGGAGTGAGCGGGGGGCCTAAAGGTCTAAAGGAACCCGCTCAAGACAGGCAAAAACAAGGTGCTGCGCGGCCTGGGCCTTGCAAGCTGCTTCTGCGTGCGTTGTCTCCGCGTGTTCGTCCCTTTTTGCCCCCGGCCCCGTCCAAGCCGGGGTCGACAGGTTCATTGTCTCCCCCGAGGGCTTCGGCATCATGAGAAACCCAGAATTGTGAATTATTAGCATATCCGGGGTTCCGTCCAAAGCCTGTAGGCAAGTGCATGTGCGTCAGAACATTGAACTTTCTTGCCAGGGTCGTTGCGGAGCCTGGCCGTGGGCTGAGCAGAAGCTTCGACTGTCCTCGTGATCGGGAGTTTTGTTGTGACTGTAGGCACTGCAGGCTCAGTTGTTCTCACCAGGCTGCAGGGCTCACCTCCTCGGAGCTGTTTCTTTGCGCTCTTCGCTTCGTAGGAGCTGTCCAAGATTTTAAGAATCCTGCCATCGAAGATTCAATCCATGAGTTGAAGATGAGTTGGATGAGATTTGGACAGGAGCCGGTGGAACTGGGCACGAGAGTTCAATTCAGTCCTGCCATGAGCCAGGATTCTAGAGTCTAGAGGGCATCTGAGGCTTGACGCAATGGTAGCATCGCCTTGAGCCATGTATCCGCCCTCCGGTATTCCGCAGTGGCCTCCGCAACGGGCAACAAGCCCTTTCGCCGCTGCGCCTGCTGGAAATGTCGGGGTCAACTTGAGTGATGAATTGGCGACAAAGGTGGCAGAAGTCACCATATTGCGTAGCCGGCTGCAAGCATCCGAGCGCGAGAATACTCGCTTGGAGAATGAGCTGGCCTCTGCAAAGGATTCTGGCCCCTCCAAGCAGTCGCAGCAGCGCCAAGAACTGGAGCGAATCCATGGCGAGCTGCAATACGCCCGTCAGGACTTAATCTCTTCGGAGGACGAGCGAAAACGCTTGAGACTCACGGTGCAAAAGATGCAGCAGGAAATGGAAGAACTTAAAGCACGGGCTCCTGTCGAGGAACCTGCCAAGGACCAGATTCGCCATGCAGAGCCCAAGCCTGCACCACAGCCACAGCCCCGGCTTGAGTCGGGAGGGGAGGAGCAGGAACCAAGGAACCGCTCCATACGAGAACATCGCAGCTGCGACGAGCCCATGAATGAGGACATGAGCAAGCAACATGTCGGGATTCTCGTTGGCCTTGCTGAGCGTTTCGGCAGCTGTGAGAGGCAGCGCCTCGCGTTGCAAGCTGCAGTCACGAGCTTCCCCCAAGCTCCCCAATCTGTACACGAGGCATCTTGCGCAGCAGCGGCATTGTTGCTGGGAGGGCTCGAAGATTTCCAGTGGGCTTCTCTGAGTGCCGGAGCGACTTTCTTGAAGCACTGGTTCGGACTCTTCCCTCTACACCTGCCAGAAATCGCCGAGAGAATCGTCAAAGGCAGGAAGGCGACCAACTCCCTCTTCTCTGCCATGGCTGCAGTCTTCCATTCAGCCGTTCTTGACGCGACAAACTCTGATGAAGAGGAGGCCTTGTTGCGGGAAGGTTGCGCCCGCGAATTTCTTGCAGCTCTCTTGGAGGCTGCCAGCAAACTCCCTGGAAACTTGTTTGCAGTGCTGTCACCAGTGCTGGAGAAGCCTTCGCTTTTCGCCTTGATCTGCGAAGATCCAGCACCTGACAGCCTTCATTTGCCCAGCTTGCGGCTACTGGAAGTGCTGATGGCAAGCCCGAGTCTGTTTACTCTCGCCCATCAGGCAGAAACGGACGAGAACGTCCTCCTAGCAGTGGCCAACGTCTTGATGATTCCATCAGTGAAGACTGCAGAGTCTGCAGAGTCTGTGGCAGAGGACAGCGTGGAGCGCCAGGAATGCCGGGTAGCGAGCCTGGAACTGCTGCAGCGCTGCCTGGCAACGGCACCGAGCCCGGACTTCATTTTGCAGCTGCGCGGGGCGGCAGAAGGTGAGGAAGTGGACGAGGTGGACACGGTCTTGCAGCGTGTGGTGCTCCTCTGCCACCACGAGCTGCTCTGCCTGCGCCTGGGAGCCCGGGCGCCAGCGCCACAGCGGAAGCGAGCGGCTGAGCTGTCCCTCTTCATACTTTCTGGATGGCTCTGGCACGCGTTTGGACCTGCACTGAGCTCTCAAGAGCAGACGGGTGAGCTTTCCTTGAAGCTGTGCAATCAGCTGGGGAGAACAAGAATACTTATTGAATCCATCATCGAGATGGTCCAGGTGCTGCATGCATTGATGTTGCAAAAGGAGTGTTCTTAAGTGATGTGCAGCCGCATAATGCCGCATAGGCATGCAGCATTGGCCGAGTGCCAATGGCACCAACACCGGTAGGTTTTTTCGTCCAGGAGTCCAGGCTCCAGGTGTCGATCGGAGACTCAAGGCCGTAGACGTCGGAAGGTCTTCGAAATGCAGCTTCATACATGTCATGATGTAGATCGTTTTCATCACCAGTCTCGAAGGTTCTTCAGAAGTGTCGCATTGGCAGTCCAGCCGACGAAGGAGGGTTCGAGGATTCGGCGGGAAGACTTGAATCAATGCTGCGGGAAGACTTGAATCAATGCCAAAGCAAAGCCTGAATTCTGTCACATCGACATAGATCGATGCCAGCTACCCTCGACAGCGAGCCTTTTCCTCCTACGATGTCCCCCTGTTCAGGTGCTGAGTTCTCAGACGTGCTTCAAGGCATTCCTCAGCAGTGCCTCGGCTTTGCGGATGCTTCTCCCTTTCACGGATGGCGACCGTCAAGCCTCTAGTCGCTCCACGAGTTCGCAAAGAGCATCGGTGCCGGTGGTTGTGGCTTGAGCCGCGAAACGGTGCGGATCATGGGGAAGATCGCGAAGAGTCAAATCGACAGCAAGTTGTGGGAAGACTGCGGCTGCTGATTTGCTGGTGGTCTTTTGTCGGACATGCACTGATTCCAAAAAGAAGCTCGTGTCTCCCTCTCTCTCTCTCTCTCTGTGTTTGTGTGTGTGTGTGCATGCATCTCATGCGACGAAGTGCAGAGTTTGTTGCAGTCTTCATCGTTGAGGGCTCGCAGTGCTGTCCCAAGCCTCTCTCGCGTTTGCCTTGGTGCTTAACGAACGCTCCCAGAACCTTCATCTCAAACTCAACAGGGTTTTGCCAATGCCTGGAATCCTCAGGTGAGATCTCCAGGTACTGGCCGAACGCGCCTCGGCCGAAGCCCAATGACCTGCCGGACCCAGCGCGACCACCTCAGGCGGAGAGCCTGCAGCCCTCAGATGTCGAGAATTTAGTGTCGGGATGTTGCTGAGCCTGATCGCCCTCAACGTGTAAGTGCCTAGCTGAAGGCGTCGGACCTGCAAGGCAGTCACGGGTCAGCAAGCTTTAAAGGTTTTCAGAGCCTGAAGGAAACGCCTATGACTTTGACCTGGAACCAAGTTCCTTTACTTGGCACTCCAAGAAGCCCAAAGCTTCTCAGCCATCTCACGCCCCTCGCCAGGACATGCCAAGATGCTGCATTGCACACTGCATTACACCGCTTGCTGCCAGGTGCCGCCGGGCCCCGCCACTCCGGCGAGGGCGAAGGCGCGAGCGCTGGAGCCGCAAGGCTCGGAAGGGTGTCTGTGGGTATAGCCGGGAAAGCGGGTTGAAAGCGGTATAGCACAAGAGCATGCCGTGGATGAGTCGGAATTCCAGCATCATTTGATGTCTGTCTCTTGGACAAGTAACATCTCATCTTCCTTTGAGAACCGGCCAGGTGCGCAAGAAGCAGAGGAGCCCTGCAAGAGAGTCACATGTCGCTGTTCACTAGGCCACAAGGCTCTGAGGCAACACAGTGATACTCGTAGTAGACACTGCGGAAGCAAGGCGATGGGTTGACGTAACTCTTTGAAGTTTGAAGGCCACGGCTTGAAGGTCCCCGCGTCACCTGGAGAATGTGCCGAATCTTAGCCCCAATCCTGCCGTCAGAAAGCAGAAACAAGAAGCAAAGAGGAGACTTTGCACGTCTCCCACGAAGAGCAGGAAGTCTTAGCACGCTTCGCTCGGAGCAGCCCTGGCATGTGTCATGCAGAGTCATGCTGGCAAGAGTCTGAGGTTTGGGCGAAGTTTTAGGCTTAAGAAGTCAGCATGTGACGGAGAAGAGGTGTAGTGTAGTGTAGAGTCAGGGTAAATAAGGAGCACTGTGTTTGCTGCAGCACGAATGGCACATTGGTGCCAATGAAGTCAGAGCTCCAAACTAGAACTCCTTTCCAGGACGGCGAAAGTTTCGACACGTTTCGACCATCATCGTCACAGTCCCACTTTGCAGATCGTTGCAGCCTTTTGTCTCGACATGTCGCCTCCAATAATTCTGATGTTGGACTTAAGCTTGCGACAGCCCAGCTGCGGCAGGCGAAGAACTGAAATCCCTGCGCAGACAGCTCCGCCAGGACATGAAGGAGCGACCTTGGAATGACTGGGTTCAAAGGATCCCATTGCTTTTTTGTGTCCCGTGAGCTGTTGAAGTCGTTGGTTTTTTGTGTTGATCGTGCCTCTGTGTCTCTGCATCACTGCTACTAGAAATTAAGAATATCTGACCGGCTTGGCGAGGTAGCCCTCTAGCCGGATTTCCGGCTCGTCTCGGAGAGGGGAGAAGAGTTGAGGGATTCCGCTTCGTAGGCTCTGGAGAACTTCTTGGAGGAGATGCAAACGAAGGATCCGCTGCTGATGAGGCCCTCCAATGCCGATCGGCGTTGTCTATCTATGGTGGTGATTGCTTGACCGAGAAGTAGTACCAACTACCAGACGAGCTCACATGCCGGTTTTGATTGAGTTGTCTACACAGCTTTCCGTTCTACGGCTGCTGTGGCTGATGACGTTTTCCGGCAGGATCATCGCCACCAACAAGCAGGAGCGGTTCCGGAAGTTCAACATTACATTGGTTGAGGTGAAGGTAGAGCCAAGCTGCCACAAGTAGACAGGCATTGCGGTACATCGAGTGTTTGGTGGATGCCCCAGGCGTTCATGAAAATGGCTCTCAGTGGTCTTGCTGAAGAGGCCCTGCGGCATTGGGGCTGTACAACATGTCGCCAGCATGCCTCACCCAAACAAGACAAAGCCGAGAATCAAAGATATGATGTCTCACTGCAGCATCCATTCGCCCGTGCATGTTGCTTGCATTATCTCCTGCGTTGGACATGGCAGCCTGCAGTGTGTCATGTTGCGGCACCGCCCATTCACTGCTAGGCTTCGTTACAAGCACGGGCATGCTTTCTGCAGGCACGGGCGGAGACAAAGCTGGAAAAGGAGGAAGACGGGTTTGAGAGCTTGACATTGCCTGTGATCTCTTCCTGAACTCCAAGTGGCCTGACACATCCTTGACATGCACCAACTTTCTGTTGCCCCGTGACGTCATCAGAGACTGTTGCTTTGCGCACATCCGTCGTTGACGAAGGAGACTTCACAATCGGAAGCCTCCGAGTTTCGAGCTGTCGTCAAGCAGAAGGCTCCATTGAGTGTCTTGTGAGGCCATGCACTCGCGATCTGCAAGAGAGCGACGCGTCTTCAGGAAGTGCAAGATAGGGCCAGGGCTCCATGAATTGTTCAACTGGTCAGGGTTTCGGGTGCGTTTGGAGACTGCCTCTGGCCTATGCAGGATGTTTGCAGCAGCTCAATCTCCCAATATTGCAGACTTGCACTGCAGGAGGCGAAGAAGCAGCTGCGAGTACGGCACCTCAGATCAGTGATCAGGGTTCCAGCACATCAACCATGGCAGAGTTCGTCGCCCAAACATGTTGAAACACGTGTACAGCACAAGCCCTCATGGCCGGCAGACCCATGAAGAAACCACTGACATCTTCGGGAGCGACTTCCTGCGTCATCTGAGCTTTCACTGGACATGTTTGGTTGCTCAGACACAGCGCGCCCTTCTGCCAACCACGTCTAGCTCCCACACGCTGGCAGCGTCCTCAGATGCGACCTTTGGGTCTGTGGCAGGAAGAGCGGGCGAGAGAGACAAGTTGAAATCGGTGCACTCTGCTTCCAAGGCCTTGCTTCACAGCCCCTATAGCTGCGCGGTATGCAAGGCCTGGAGAATTCTTGAGGTCCAAGTTGTCGCCGGGTTGGTCATCGAAAAGCCTGGGACTCCAGGATTATGAAAATCTGGTTCGCCTAGAGTCTGGGGTGATGAACAACATATATAATCTCTTGTCATGTGTTAATCGTTCTGAGGACGCTTCCTGGGGCGGGTCGGGGGGGTCCAGGTGTGGGGGTTGTGCGTTGGGAAGTCGGAAATCTTGAAAACAATCGGTTTGCCATTTGTGGCAGACTTCTAACTTTCCTGTGCTTTACACACAGGAGGAATGACAACCCCAACGACAGGATGAACCACAACCCGAGCGACAAAACATGCCAAAAACGGTTTCCGGGCTTTCCAGTCTGTGGCTGGTAAAGTGGTACAGAATCTCTGAACTCTCGGACCCTAGGTCTTATGGCGAAATTACAACAGGCAAGTAAGCAGGAACAGCTGCAGCCCGGTGTGTGACGGCTTGTTATCTCAGCCGCACATGCGTATGTGTTCCGATTCCCATTATGTGCCATGTGCCAACAGGAGACCCTCCCTAAGCCTTCCATGTCGCTGTTGTGATGCGCCTTCGCAACGTAGCTCTATTTCTGCAAACTGATGCTCCCATTCAGATTCGAGCACATACGGCCATTGCACAAGCGCATGTCAGGGATCAGAGCGTCAGAGAAACATGAGACAAGTATGCACAGTGGCAGCTTCGAAGGCGGCCTTTGCTGGTAGCACTCTGAAAGTGTTTCTGGAATCGAGCATGAAAGTGCAAGAGGAGCCTTGACATCAGTCACTACATGTCGATTTGAGTGGGCCGTTGCCAGTTGCCAGCTTCGATTGGTCCCCAGTCCCAAGTGCGTTTCGCAAACAAAGGAATCGACTGTAACGAACAAACGCATTTAGCGGTGACACCGTGCCGCATTCCTGCAGCGACTATAAACACCGTCATTGCGAGGCGACATCAGCCACGCACGAGCTCTTCCTGTGCAGCTCCTGCCAGAGCGTCCGGTTCTGCAGCCGTGAGTGCCAGAGGAAGTTCTGGCCCAGGCCCCGAAGCGGAAACAGGGAGAGAGAGCATGGAATCTTGCTGCAAACTGCTTACGTTTGCTTGCTTGTCGATTAGGGCCCAGGCAGGTGAATCTGTGGATCAGGTATGAGGCACACTTAGCTAGTCCTTCACGACGTACCTCATTGCACGCATCGTGCAGGCACCAGACTGTTTGCCGCTTCATAGCATCTGTCCGGGGCGGCCTGCTGAAACAGGCGGCCGGCATGGAGCCATGTAGGGAACAGCATGGGTGGAGCAGGGGAAGCCATGATGTTTCGAGCTAGCGTGTCTGAAAAATGCCACGCCAACTCCGAGAACTCATGGAAACACAGTAAGCGACAGGTCTCTGGACAGCGCTGGATGCAGGATGTCGCCTGGCATGCAGCAAGAATTGATTCCCGGATTTGACAGGGCTCGCAGTCTGCCCGCGTTTAAGTCAGGTCGGTGGTTTTGGGTGGAGGCAGCACCGGACGAAGTCTTGCGCAGTAGGGCAGGCAGGAATCAGGAAAGGCTGGGGGGAAAAAGTTAACAAGTCGATGATTTCGGAGTTTGGCGACATGAACTATCAGCAGAGTTGCATGTTTCGTGAAAACGTGGCTGTGGGCAATTGTGCGCCTGACTCACGGACAGACCCCTCAAGCATCGACATGATCATCTTGTTCCGCATCAATTTTGTGGAAGGGGCAGGGTGCCATGCAGAAATCGCGGCCTGAGCCAGATGTCCGGAATCAATCCCTTCACCGGCATGCCAGAAGTGTCGGCGCGCGGAATCAGACAGGGATCCAAAGATGTTGGATGTGCTCGAGCTTCGCCATGCTTTGCCTTAAAAGCTACAAGTCTCGAGGCAAGTAGTTTTCTTATTTTTCTTCTAAGGTCGTCTGTCGTCTGTTAGGCTGAAAGACTTCTCATAGAATGGAGGATAACTCTGCAAGGCAGGCCGATGCTTCAGGAAGCCTTCGGGAGTCTTCGAATCCCTGTTCAAAGCGAGGCACTGCCACAAGTCGTTGACGTTTGGACTCGATCGAGGCTACGGCTACGGCAGCAGGGTTGCTGTGTAGACTCAGGTTTACCCTGAGTTGGGGTCGTATTCCGAACAGCCTTTCAACATTCTTCACGGCATGCTTGTATGTACTACCCCGCTGCAATGCAGAACAGCTTCTACTGGTGCTCTAGCTCCAGTTATGCACGGACTTCTGCTCAGTCCAGAAGCCCTGGCTGGCAGTGGTTTCAGAAGAGTCTTTATCGAGCTCGGCCCGCACGCTAGATAAGTGGTTCAGGCCCATCACGAGAACAGTAATTTGGTAGCACGATTATCAGACTCTTATTGTTGTGATTGCCATTGATTACCCTTTGCGCCAGCATGACTAGCGTGGGAAAGGTATAATGATGCCAGCTTCCCTCAGTCGTAACAAACAGGAATGTCTGCCACGACAGTCGGTAAGCCCACTTTGGCTTCGGATGTTTTGGAATTGTGGTTTTTGACAGTGCGCAGTTTGGGGGTGTTGGCAATTGTGTGCATGTGTGGTCTTTGAGCTTTCAGTTCCTTGGAGCCCGGAACAGGAGTCAGCTGCCTCAGCCGTGGGAGTTGGAGCAGCTCGTGCACTTGCCGCGCTGCCGGGTCTGCAGAACCGTCTCGGTCCCAGCAGTCTGTGCAGCGATGAAGGGCTGTGCATTCGGCATTCTTACTGTTGCTGGGTCGAAGTTTTGAGCGGTGATGTTGGTGCTTCAGGGGCACCAGTGGGCTTGTGGATGAATAGGGCAGCCAGTGTTCAGTGTCCAGTGCTGAAGCGACAACTGGATTTATGAAGCGCAACTCAACTGTCGGGGCTTGCCTCCTCATGCATCACTTGCTGAATCACACAAACTGGTTGTCGAAAAGCAAGGCCCCTATGAGTTTAGTGGCAGGATCTGACCATGTGCCTAGCGGAACCCTTCGAGACACTTTGGTGTGGCAACACCTGTACTACTGCGGGGTGTCGGCCGCAGTTTCCTAAGTAGAAGAGGGGCGGCATGGCGATGTGTTCGACCAAAGAGGAAGAGAGTCCTGCCTACGACTCGGCATCGTGTGATGATGTGCAGCACTTTGAATGGGGCGTCGCATCAGCTCTACTGTAGGGATTACGTGCAAACATGTTGACTGCGCGTCCGGAAAGCTGAATCAGGTGCCGGCAACGCTGGTCTGCCCAGTGTCTCGTTACGCAGGGTATTGCTCTGAGGCCAGGCCCTTCCGTTGCCCTGCCTTGCCTTGCTCAGAGTTGTCGCGTTTTCGGTGCCGTAAGTGTGTCGAAGCGATGTAGGGTAAGATTGGCTTACTTCTGTTGCTCTCGAGCTATGATGGGGCCCTATGGTCTAGTGATTCACATGCAGCGGGGAACAGAGCGGAGTGATACGAGGCTGTAGAGCTTATCCACTGCTAGCGCTCCGGCTTCGTCAGGATATGCAGGCATTAAGGCCACTAGCAGGTTGATCAGTATCCGTGCTGGGTCTTACATGCTACATGCCTCATCTGCTCAGGCTTGTATCCAAGAAGATGAGGAGCATCAGAGTTCCTGGATGTGCAGCCAGGCACGCCAGGGATAGATTGGTGGCCCCACAGCTTCAGGGCTGACCTGCCTTTTCAGAAACACACCTTGGGATACAGGCTTGCTACAGGCCTTGGGTCTGTAGCGCGGGCGAGAGCTGACGGTCTCACATCGTTTCGCCAGCGAGCCGACACCGTTAGTTCAGGTCGTACAAGCAGACATGCGATCAGAAGTGCGGGCATCGCAGCCTGTCATGGTCACCCTCAGGTGCGTTCGACTGCAGTGGCAGCCTACTTTATGCACAAGGCCTGCCATCGGGTCTTCTGCAGATGGGCTTCTGGTATCCAGCTGCTTCTGTTTACAGGGGCCTTTTGACACCGCTGGGTCCAGGTTTTGCTCCTGCTGCGGCTTCAATGTAAGCTTCAGATGTCCTTTTGCTTGCCTATCAGTCCAGGCTGTGGCAGCTTTCAGGCGGTGGGTGGATGTCTGCGATTGCTTTCGAAGGCTGGCGGATGCTGCAGCTTTACGACGCGCTGCTCCGCAGAGGAGTTGCCGGCTTCCATCTTCGAAGGGGGATGGCAGGAGCCCCTGGCAAGCATGTTCGAAGCGGTTCTGTCAGCTCGTCATGCATTTGCCCGCCATGTTCCTACATGAAGCCTGACAAGCTTGTCAGTAGACCCTCACTCAGTGAAACCACTTGCAGGGAAAGGGATGGGCATATCCTACACAAGGTACTGGTAGCAGAACCAGCAAGCCGTGAACCTGGACCCTCCCCTCCCGCTATGATCAGCTGCTTCAAGCAGTCAAAATCAGGGTTTGGTGGCTGTGAGGAGTTTGTGAAGTGTACAGAGCTGCAGAGCGCGGATGGCCAGCCCTTCAGCGACCTTGGAACGACGGCACAGCAGGCCGCCAGATCATCGCAGCATAGTGCATCAATGGTTTACGCGTAAGGACGCGGCTCTGGGGCACATGATCTCGTTGCCAGTTCACGCGGGAGATGCCCAGTGAAGCATGTAGTTAGAGCCAGACTAACACCCCAAAGCCCAAAGCCTTGCAGACCATCATCGATGCATTGTCCTTCCCGATGATTGCCATCGAGGCTGGACTTGAAAGGACTCTCTGCTTTGCGTGGCCTGCCCAGAGCAATGAAGATCGACCTCTCGCGTTTTTTGCACGGCTTGTATCAGAGCGGATGCCCGGCGGCTACTTTGGAGCCGGATTCAGACCCTTTCGCAGGGCTGCAGGCTGGCCGGCCAGAGCTGGGAAAGCCTCCGTCACCTCAAGGCCTACGAAAGGGAACGGTCTCACGATCGTCAGTTTAGTTTTGATTTTAAGTGTTTGGCCCTTGAAGCTTCAGAATCGGTGAGGTTCACGTGCTGGGAGCCTACGGGTCCACCCTCGCCGACCTTTACAAGTACGAGGAAAGTGCAGACAGCATGACATGTTCTCAGCATGTTTCCCGTCGCCTCAAGCCTTCTGGAACCTGAGTCTAGAGTTATGCCCCGTCGCTTCGCAAGGAGTGGCTGCGGCGTGGATGGAACCTCAAGTCCATGGAGATCCATTTCATCGGGCCTGAGGTGCCAATGACTCAGGGAGCGCCATCGACTGGCACAACGCATGCCGTCTTTGGAAAACTCCAGACATCATCAGGTGTATGTGTTTGTTTTACATGACGGTGCAGGCAGAACGACTTTCGGGATCGAAGGCTTTCTGCAAACTGCTGTCCGGGGATGCGGCGACTGTTTCATCGGACCTCCAAGACACAATCTCTGGTAGAATCTGGTAGAGATAGAGAGAGAGAGAGATGCACGCATTCATGCATGCATGCATGCATGCATGCATGGATGTGTGTATGTATGTAGGTATGTGTGTATGTGTGTATGTGTGTGTATGTATGTATGTATATGTAGGTCAATGTACGTATGTCTACACATGTTCATTCGTTTACATTGAGGTGAGATGTTTCCGGCACCTGCCACATGCAGCGCAGCGCAACTCTAACTGACGCGCGAGACGTGACTTGAACGTGATCCTTCTGGTGTGTCCGTGTAACAGTGGCAGGTGCAAATCCCCAGCAGCGACGGCGACGTGGTAACGGCTTCGGTGAAGCTGGATCTCTGCGACAGGTAGGCTCCTGGGTGCTAGTTACGCTCAAGATTCATATCATGTGCCATGTGCGGCTGACCTGTATCCGGAGCCACAGTGTGGCTTATTTACGACGATTACGTCACCAGGGTCACTATGCCACACTCTGCCTCGATGAAAGACAGGGCAATTGTGTGGGCTTTTCGGTATCCATGCTCATGCGAATTGCCCGTGCCACCGATGTGCACGCTCCTGGCAGTCTCACGGCCCAAGATCGTACAGCCACATGCTTCTTTCACCGGTACTCGCCCCAGACTCTCACGGCTTGGGATGAACACTTTCGAGAGACATGGGTTTGTCATTTCGATTCCAAGCATGAGCTGTGAACAGAGTCGCAGCATGTGAAGTAGCCTCAAGATGTGCTGGTGGCTATGTAGTGTAGAGAGGCATCTTAATGGACGAGTTTCTTTGGCTTGCAGGGGGGGGGGGAGGGTGGTCTGGAGTGAGCTGCAGGGCCGTCGCAGGTCGTGCACAGCATCTGGACAAGTCGTGTGAGGTAGCTCCGTTTGTACTCCTATCTCTCAAGCTTAGGTGTTCCATCCTTGAGTTCATCGAAGAGGCACGAATGTGCAGAGAAGTGCAGCAGGGCTACGTGGCATGCTGCTAACGGTCTTCATTGCAAAACTTGGCCGTTGAGCCTCCCTTATTGCTGTCAGGAGGTGGCATCTGGGGCCTCCCCACCAACATTTCGACTGGCTTATAGTCCAGCAGGGCGCTTGGACGCGGCGTTGCCATCGGATTCGGTCCTTGAAGTGAAAGTAGCAAGTAACAAAGCAGGATTTACGCATCAAACTGAGTTGTTTCTAGCCCGGAGCTCCCTCCCTCCCCCCTCAGCTGAAACTCAGACTGACTCAGACTCGGAAGCCCCGAAAACCCATAGCCGTCCGTGGCCGTTGCGAGTTCATGCTCAGAGAAGGTAGCTGGACTCAGACGTTTGAAGCTGACTCTCCAGTCGCTGCATCGTCTACCCCTTGGAGACGCATCGGACCAGTGGGGTAAGGCCCTGCAGAGGCCATGGCTGGGGGCGACTTGTCAGGAGCTTGAGGATGTCATTTAGGCAAGCAGAGAGAGGCTTCAGAGATCCTGACCTGCTGTTGTTTATCTCCGCGACAGGCTCGCCGACTTAGATGACACAGTCCTGGTCGTCAGCGAAAAGAATACCGGAGAGATCGCCGCGGACCATCGGGGATAAGTTCTAGAGTGTTGTGGTGGCTGTCATGGAACTTGAAGGTTTATTTGTGCTTGGGCGGTAAGCTGGCTGGTTGGCGATGCCTCTCATGCGCAGGATCGCGATCGTTTGCGAGAGTGCGGCTTTCGGGCCGTGGTGCGCAGCTTACCGATCTGTTAGTACATGTGTTGCCACGCTCGGCTGCAATCAGTTGAGCACCTCGACACGGAACGTAGAGCGACACATACAGAAGTTATGGTCCAACACGTTCAACACCGCCACGCCCGATGCCGCAAGCTTCGGCCATTGGGACATAACGGTCGTGCCGTTACTTCGACGAGGGCTTGGGCACACATTGCTTCCTGCATCGCCTTTAAGCAAGCCTTAACTTATGTCATCTCTGTTATGCAGTCAAGCGCTTAATTTACCGCGGGGGGTTGCGTTATTGCATTCGCTCGCTGTTAAGTCATCAACGTCAGTATATCGAGCGGATCCTGGTATACCGAGCCATGCACCACGAACCCACGAACACTCTTGCTGTGTCTGGCCCGTGCCGAGGTGAAACCGCGAATGTCAAACTTTCCAAGCCCGCTGGCACTTTACGACGACATGAGCACGCCTGAGGTCATCTTGGATTGTGTTCACTTAGACGGACTGTGATGGGCAGAGAAAGAGATTCGGACGCCATTGGCCGATAAACCCAACACCTGACCGATTGTTTTGCTCCTTCGCTTGGTTCATAGCTGTCGGCCAGGAGAACCCTCTGGGGTTGAACATCTGGAACATGTCGCTGGCAGTCTTCAAGGCACACTCGAGACTTAGGTCAGCGGTGCTCAAAGGCTTGCCTGTGCAAATAACTAGTTCCTTGCTTGTGGCAGTTTGCATTCGAAATTGTGTGGTATTTTGGTTTGAGGCTGCGGCCTGTAGCTAGTGAGAGCCTCGTGTGCCAGGTCCCACCAAAGGCTGCCATGGCCATGATCCGAATGCCTTGTTCGTCGTTCGTTCCTTTCCATCCCGGTGCAGGCTTGCAAACCGGGAGACCCCGACACAGATGCGGGCGAGGACGACAGCGACAGCGAGGCCGAGGAGGACCCGAAATTCAGGGATACGACCGGAGATCTGCCGTTTCGTTCCGTGCAGTTTCAAGCCCATGTGTGTATGTGTGTCAGATGTAAACAATGGCTCCAGGAATCCGCTGACTCGGATGAGGACCAAAAAGAGTCGAAGGCCTGTTTGCTTCGGGCTGGACTTGTAACTGGTTTGTGTCATTTCAGGGAGAACTGTTTGTGATGGATGCCATTGTGCCCCATGGTGCTGGATCAATATCATCCATGCTTGAAGCTTACTCTTGGAATGTCTTGGGCAAATCAAAAAAATCCTTCCAGGATGCCCTGCGGAAGTTGACAGAGCAAGCTGTGCTTGCCTTGGTTGACATGTCCTGGCATGATTGGAATCAACGTGCATACATTACATAACCAGCCTTTGCGGACCATCTTTGGAGTGGTCTGAGCTTCGCAGGGCAGGGAAGTCAAAACGTCGTACTAGTTCGCCAGCAGTCAACTGTGGCTTCACCAGTCTGCGCCGAAGACTGTCATAGAGATGTCAAGCCTCATTCCGTCGCCTTTGGATATCGCTCTCCATGTCTGTTGTGTTGGGGAGAACTTCAAATTTGTGAGGGTAGGCGTGCGTCCATTCCCCAGGAGGCACCGTCAATCGACGACTTCTCGGTTGGTGACCGTGTGCTGGTGAGAAAGTTCGTGAAAGGAACAGTCACAGGACTGCCGGAGCCTGAGCAGCGGAACTGCAGACTCGCCTGCTGGAAGCCTATTCCACTTGTTCTAAGGCGATGTAATGGCTTTCCACATGGCGTGCAGGTGCAGCACTCTGATGGCTCCAGGACGCTGATTGCCTCAGGGCCACAGTCGATGAGCTTAGAAACTACTGTTTCAGCAAAGCAGTGGACGTTGTTTGGGTGAGTGGAGAAGGTGTAATCGTCCAACCTACAATCTCGCAGGAAGCATTATTTGCCAGAAGAGCCCATCACTCGGTCGGGCAAGTGCGATCATGCGAGATGCAATTTCACACATGTGTGAATCTCCTCGAATCTTGCTCAGCCGCAGCCGTTTGAAGCTGCCAGTTCTGATTCATTCTGCCACAATGCATCGTGTCACCTTGCTGAGCGGACGGGGGAAGCGCAAAAGGGTAACATGCATCCTTGTCGATGAGAAGCGCCAATCACTCGATAAACTGTCGCCCGAGGCTGATCAAGATTAATGCTTCCACTGCCGTCCCAGCGCCCCAGCAGAACGGGCAGCTGGATCTGGAGGTGTGGCAGGGACCACGTTGGGGGCTCCACTGCTTCTAACTAACTTTGACTGGCAGGATGCAAGGTATGACCTATGCCTAGACACAGCTGGCCCGCATCAGCCTTAGTACAGGGCTGACGAGCGTCTGGGAACAGTTCAATAGGGGGTAGGCCGCTTGCAAGGCCTTACTTGTTCTCCAGAGTTGGAGTCTTGGGACGGAAGTCGTGACATTCGGTTGTCGATACTGTGCTGGCAATACGCCCCAAGGTGAGTGAAGTCTGAAGGATGTTTGAAAGAACAGCGACACTGCAACACTGTGAACTGGCTTGAGGTGGAGCTGCGACGGGAAATCCATGGAGGACCTGCCTCACACAGACAGCGCGGTGAGCTCGGACAGTGAGGTTAGTTAGCAGAGCAGGCGCGCTCAAGCCTTGTGGTTGTTGGCTTGCGGCTTCTCTTAACCAAGGCAAACCCGGAGTCCTTCGTCGTCTCGCTTTCAGTCCGCAGCGGGCCAAGTATCACTGTATTTCGCCAGTGTCGCCTTGCCTCCTTTGTGTCAGGTTGCGACGGAGGCCAGGGCTTCCGATCGCCAGTCACCAGCCGCGACACCACCCCTCCGTGCAGTGCCCAGTGGGGCTTGCGGATTCCAGTCGACATGTACTTAAGATGCAGCACGTCCTCTGACAGATGGAGAAGCTACATATCACAAGAGTGTCTTGAGAGTACTTGAGAGCAGACTACCAAGATGTACTGGCACGAGTATCGGATGGCCCATTTCCTTCGCACATTTGTCAATCAAGCTTCGTGTAGTGGTGATAGTATCACGGGCAGTATTATGATTTGCAAACAGTAGTAGTCGTAGCTGTAGTCGTAGCGTCGTAGTGGTAGTTTTAGTAGTAGTAGTAGTAGTAGTAGTAGTAGTGACAACAGCAGTAAGAGCAGGGGGAGGAGCAGGAGTCGTCGTCGTAGTAGTAGTAGTCGCAGGAGAAGGAGGAGGAGGAGGAGAAGTAGCAGTAGTCCTAGTACTAGTGAAAAATGCAAAGGGTTACAGAGTCTTATCGTTGTCTTTCTTTGACTGATTATCGTTTAACACAGCAACACACACACACACGCACACACTTTGGCTCGGCACGAACTG